>CAIGQZ010000690.1:7786114-7798924 GCA_903798205.1 Danio tinwini | reverse complement strand
TTTATTTATTTATTTATTTATTTATTTATTTATTTATTTATTTATTTATTTATTTATTTATTTATTTATTTATTTTTTGGTTATGAGTAAAACAAAGACCATGCAGGTCAGGTAGTTGAAACAAACAAATAATTAATTAGTCATGAATTTATTAATTATTCATAAATAATTAATTCACCTCGCCCTATGACGACGATGCCATGGTCCATCGCCATGTTTCACATTAGACATCATACGATGCCAAATTGGTCAACATAGCCCAACCCTAAACGCTATACCAGGTAGTACTGAATTAGTCAAAAAATAAATGCCATTTAAGCTTTGCAATATACATAGTTCTCTGTTCAATCACACTGTGCAGTTTTATTGAATTGGAATGGATGGAATTGGAATGGATGGAAAATAAATTGGAATTGGAATTTTAATTTGTCTGTCGACTTTATCAAGTTGTCAATATAATGTGACACACATACTAATACAAACTATTGCAATATATCACAATATTTATTAATATATCGCGATATATTATATTGTGACCCAGTATCGCGATATGTATTGTATCGTAAGGCCCTTGCCAATACACAGCCCTATAATGACTGCTATTTTATTTTTCTATTTTAATTAATTCTATGCCACAAAGGACATGCAAGCACAGCAAATATTTTGCTAAAAACTCTACTGACTGGCTTCTCTGCTGTACAGTTTCAGATGAGAAACAGAACTTCTTTCCACAAGCTGAACCTTAAAAAAAAAGAATGTAATTTTTGGTATTTCATTTAAAAAACGTTTCACTTTTTTCACCAAGATTTCATTGATGCCCCCGTGACTCACTCTGAGCTACTGGATGCAAATATGAAATAAGGACTGATAGGAGAAAGTTGTTTTAATGTAATGTGATGCCACAAGAGTTGCAAGTGGAGGGATTATTGTCAAACAGCCGCGTGTGTGTGCATGGCTTATTGTGTTAATAGTTTGATTACAGTATAAGCAATAATGCAACTGAAATAGGAATATTGTGTGAATTGAATACAGTGAAAATGATAAAGTTCACACTTTGTGTTTCAATGCTCCTGCTTTTTAATTGCTAATGCCGGTTATATGTAATTTCACATGCAACAAAACACCGTCATTATTTTTACACCATAAATAGTGTATTTGACAAAAAAAAAAACATAACTATAGCTTAATGTACGGTAAAATGGGCTATATGCACACAGACTTTTAAGTTCAGTCAGCCAGCCCCAGGGCTTCCGGTTAGTTGTCATACCATACAAAATCGCCGTGTTTAAGATCTGATTTCTTAAAAAAAAAACAGCGATCTTCACTGCCTGGCTAAGATACGATATAAAGTGAGTATCAGACTAAACAAGAAGCACTGCATTAAATTATATTTTTCCACACCATGTCTTTAAAATATATATATAAAAAAAATTACTCCAGTATTTTCAATGGAATTTATGCACTAGCCTGCTGCTAATGATGGCACTTGCATTTAAACTGTCTTTCGTCTCTTTTTATGCTTTAACAACCAAATGGATGTCTATTTAACTGATTATATTTAGAAAAAAATTTAATTTAAATTGAAAATAGTCACATAAAGCTTTCACTGGAAGCTCATCATTGCCTGAAAAACATATAGCCCATTGCTGGACAAATCACAGTCTCAAAAGTTTATATAAATAGACATTAGTCTTGACTTTTTCAAGCTATTTTCAATAAATAGTTTTTTAGATTTAGTAAAATATTTCATTTCAGCATCAATATTGCAATGCGAGCATCCACCATAGTCACATCACAAGCTATGCAATGTTGAGTTGGGAATATACTGTATATGATTAGCAGCAGAGTTCAGAACACATGAGATCTGTGGTCACTGCAGACAGAGTTTAAACATAATGGAGTGAAAGTTTATCATTTGCACCATTTTAAGACCTGAGAGTTTTTTCAGCCACAAGATGTTTAATCATTTCTACCTTTAGTAAAGAATCATTTTTATTTCATTTTTTATTTTAAAAACTTTGCAGAGTTGTTTGACATTTAATTACTCGATTTCTGTACCTGAGTACTCTTTGATTACCTATTAGAAAACCATAAAGTACTGTTTATTTTATTTATTTTTTGCCCTATTATATTTATTTATGCTTGCTATTTAATTATTATATTTTATGCATCATTCACTTCTATACAAAAAAATCAAAATTAATAAATTCTTTTCAAATGACAATATCATGAGCAATACCACACGAGTAGCAGTGCTATATGGCTATATGCGTGCCAAAGCTATACTTTTTTTCTGCTATTCGCTCACTTCTACAGCTGACGTCAGAACAGCAGAAACTATTGCTAATTCACCAACGTCACTTTAGAGCTAGTATATGAATGATTCTCTAGCGTAATGTCTAAAGTGTCTACCAGATTACTGTTGTGTTTGCGATAATGAAAAACACTAAACACATGCAGGCATTTCTTCGTTCTTTCTTTTTACTGAACTAGTCTGCAGTAACAAAAACAGGAGACTCATAAGAAACAAACAGATGGCCAACCAAAAAGTAACTCGGGGTTAAACATAAGTGGCCAATACAAAATACATACACTACATTCCTGATATGTGAGTCCCATCTCACACTCAATACACTACAATTACTATGGTATAAACACAGCACTACAACATACAAAAGAGATAGACTTGAAATGTCACCAAACGATTTGATCAATTGTAGTTAGAAATTCTGTGTTTTTCTCCTCTAAGAGCTTATTATGTGATCTCTGTCGCCATCTTGTGACGGAACGTCAACCGTCTTTGCTCTGCTCAATGACAGGCTGATGGGTGCCGATACACTGTATCTTCACTGTATAGGCACAATCCTCATAAATAAACTGCATAGATGCATCTCACAGTTTTTTCCAATATCGTGTACACAGCACATTTAGCAAACATTGAACAAATAGTGAAACATGTGGTCAATGCATGTTTTCAGTGAAATATAGAATTAAACAACTGGTGAAGTTTTTATATATATATAATATATATATATATATATATTTTTTTTTTACGGTCTTTATGTTTTTAAAAGAATTAACAAATTAAATGGGGAAAAACTAAGTACAGCCTACCATTGCTTGGGAATCACAAGCGCAGAAGAACAACTTGTATTTTAAATATTTTACGGCAATATATCAAGAGTCAGCACTGACCCACTTAAGCCAGCATATGAATATTACACCCCCCTGCTGCGTGAGAGCAGTCGAGGACACTTGATTTCAAGAAGGGGGTCTGCAGCTACTTCCACTGACCTCCTGCTATGTAATTTGTCAAAGCTTATCATTGCGTGCTAGCTTGGGCTAACACAAGAGGCCACGGGAACCCCCCCTCTCCAATGGGGGCCAATTAGCCCTTGTCACATTGAAGTTAGCATGTCATCTACACATTACCGTAATGCTGCTGACTGCGCTGCCTAACACCTGATTCACACATTTCATTGTGCTGTTTTCAAATGGGGACTGTGCATTACAAACAGATGGGCCTGACTCTAAAAAATGAACAGTTGCGCTGAATGTGCACAACATTTTGGTGTGCAGTCTTGTGAAAATGCCAGCATAAATTTGTATGCATATTGTGAAAGATTGGACCACCTGTGCAGGGAGATTAGAATTTATGCATTATGAAATATGCCTGGTATTACTTTACATGTCAAACAGATGGTCGTTCGCTGTCTAAACGGAACTTTCCTGGTCACAATAAGCTTCCGTATGGCTTTTTAGAGACTATTCAGGAATAATTGTTAAGAATTTGTTGTGAACAAAAACAATAAAGTCAAAGATTTTGTTTACCTGGATTTTAGAATGACCCATAACAGTTACTACTTCAAGAAATAGTAAAAAGCCTTATTGTGGGTGAAAGTTTTGTAACTTCTACAGTTTTTGAATATCTTCACCACTACTTGAAAACTCATTTTAATATTATATTTCAATCTTCTGTCACACACTCTCAGTCTTTCATTTCTTACATAAATAAGGTTATGACCCGTATGTTGTCCATTTCAGCTAACTCACTTGGATCTAAAGAGTATTCGCTGTTTGTTTGTGTCTGCCAAGCAGCTAACCACGCAGAGGGAGTAGAAATCTGGGGAAGAGAGATAAGCTTTCAGTTGAAATACTTGCTGGAAGCATTCCATCCAAAGAGCATTTTCTTCAGACCATTTAGCCAGATTAAAGGTCTGTTCAGTTATAATCAACCTCTACAACAACATACTTCCATAGTTTGACACAGTAACTTATACGTCTACTTTGAAAAATTATTAAATCAGACCAGGTGCAATTCAAGCTTGATTAGTTTAAGCAGCGTTAGATATCAAACACAAATTTATTTATGTCCAGGGTCCAATTACGGGATTAAATGAAGTGTTGAATCCAATGAAGTTAAAGGACTCTTTCTGTTTAGCAGATGGGAAACAACAATAACCAGCAAGAGGCAAAAGCTTCTGTTAAAAATAGAGATGCACCAATGTATCAGCCAATAATCTGTATTGATTGATTAAAGTAATAATATCGGTTAATTGTTTAAATGGGTCATATGATGTGATTTTATGTGTTGTCTTTGAAGTGTTACAAGCTATGCGTTAGGGCTGGGTGTTATGAAGACATATCATTACCGTTTATTGAAATGTGTACCGTAAAATTATTTTTTATTTCATGTGTACCGCAAAATGTAAATAAGTGGGTGTGGTCAACTCAAGTATTCAAGCTTATTTATTATATAAAGCCGGTTACTACATTTTCTAGAATAAGTACCTTTATATAAAAAACTATATCATGATATTGCTACCGTGAAATAAGTAATTTTGCTAAAATTTTGTTTATACCAAAACTGAAACTTTTTGAAACTCCGGCCAGGGTGAAGGTTTTCTGAGATTCCAGGTACAGTGTGGTCATGTGGACACTACAACTGGAGTTTTCTCCCATCATGTCAGCGTGCGCTATGTTTTCTCCTTTCTAATTGGCCAACACACCTGGCTTCACATCAAACGGCAAATTCTGAACGTTAGCGGCAAATGCATGGTGTGTTCCATATCATTTGCACCACGGGATGGTAATCCACCCCTGTTCTCACATTTGAATTTATTTCTATGCAACATACTTGCGAAAATACCTAATTCCCCATTTGGTGTGAACCTGGCGTAAAAGTGTCATTATCGCCACCTGTTGGTTCAGCATGCCCGTAATATGCACCACAGTGCGTTTTTTACGTTTTTACGTTTTCATGTGGATGTAATAAAAAAAAAGCAGGGAAAAGTCTGTTTATAAAAATACCCATGTACAAAGTTGAGCAGAGACAAGAAAAAGAAATGTAAAATTAGGTGTTTTAAATGTATGTGTGTGTATTTGGTAATAATGCAAAGCAAATATATATAGCAACATCATTCTTTTCTTTTTTTTTCTTATATCCTGTTTTTATGAGTTTCTTTTACAGAAAAAACACAAATACGTTGTTTGTGCAAGCAGCTTATTACAATCTAAAGTTGTATTTAAGTTAAATGCCCTCTAGCTAGAGTAAAAATAAGGACATTGTCGTGTTGCATGTGTTATAAAAGTATGTACAACCAGTGTTACTGTATCAACCCAAATACAAGTTTGTTTAAACACAATGTGTGGACATTTTAGAATATCCCTTACCAAATTTTTTTACACATTTTTTTTCCAAATTCCAAAACTTAGGCTTTATAATATTGATTCAGGGGTGGCATGGTGGTTCTGTGGTTAGCATTGTCGCCTCAAAGCAAGAAGGTTGCTGGTTCGAGTCCTAGCTGGGCCAGCTGGCACGTTGGATCCTCCGGGTGCTCCGATTTCTACTACAGTCCAAAAAATACATTATAGGTGAATTTGCATGAACTAAATTGGCCATAGTGTATGACAGTGTGTGTAAATTCGAGAGTGCATGGGTGTATGGGCTGCAACCCACCACTGGGAAACACCTATACACTCCAATTCACATACATACACTAAAGACAAGTTAGCCTACCCAATTCACCTATCGCGCATGTCTTTGGACTGTGGAGGAAACCGGAGCACCCAGGGGAGACCCACGCAAACACAGGGAGACCATGCAAACTCCATACAGAAATGCCAACTGACCCAGCTGAGGCTCGAACCAGCGACCTTCTTGCTGTGAGACGACATTTCTTTTAAAATTGTGTAGTTATTTATCATTGTTTTAATAGTTCAAAAGGCACAACCTCCTGGTATTGGTAATAGCAGATATTACTCTGAATAATCAGCTATCAGTATCGGCTGAGAAATGTACATCTCTAAAAAAGACCTCCGGTTACCAATCACTCCACACATATTGTCCATTACATAGCGTTTAGCAACTGTTATATCATAAGTCATAAGAAATTTAGAGCATTTCTATGGCGACAACAGAACCACAGTCTGAAAAGGGAATATGATTATAAAGCCTCACAATGCAATTTGATGGAGGTTGGACACAGCTATAAATAATTCAGCACTTGATTTCTCCCCTGCAGCTAGACCTCTCCTGACGACTCTCAGCACCAAACACACAGCGGAGGCTTCAAAACCACCACTCCACACCTGTCACAAACAACACTTCACTGAGATGCTCCTTCCACTCATGCCGCATGACAGATGTGTCCATAAGACTGTCTTAAAAAGTCATGAATCATAACTTTATGTCTGTATGAATTTCCCCTTTGTCATTGTTGAAGTGTCCCTATTACGCGTTTTCCGGTATCACCTGTCATGTAGTTTGTGATGTCGCTGTTTATGAAGGCAAAAGGTCTGCAAAGTTGCAAAGACTATCCTGAATGTTTAAAAACTTATAGTCATTAAGATCTAATCTTACTTCATGTGGATTGGTTTAGAATAAATGAAGAAATTAATAGCCTATCACTGACCCCATCATTACAGTTTGTATCACTGAGTACGTTTACATGGACACCAATAATCCGATTTTAATACGAATAAGACAATACTCTGATTAAGAGTCTACCATGTAAACAGTGGTGTTTGATTAATTTCATTTGATTAAGGTCATCAAACTAAACAGAAATCAAATTAGGACATGTGGAGCATGCTGATTTAAGGCGCATTACATTATAAGTGCAGTAAAGAAATGTAAACACCTTAAATGCGGAGGTTTTTACCCATACGGCATGCAGAATCAAATTCCATTAAAACAGCACTCTTCCAGCATCCAATATCTCGTTTGTCATGGGGGGCATGCATGAAATGTTGCTGAATGAAAGTGAAACTGGCAAACTGCAGTCGACAAATTAACAATGAAACACCCAAAAATTACATGAAACTCCGGAGGAAATGTGGATAGCATGGTGACGCAATGAAGTTAATCAAATTATGTGCTATAACATGTAAAACTGGACCATGAAAGGAACATTCAAAAAGCAACTCATGTAAACACATTATTCATATTATTGTGTTATTCAGATTAGGGCAAATCATTTGATTACTGATGTCCTTGTAAAAGTAGTCACTGAGTACACAGGTTACTATTAGGAAGCCTTTGAGCTGAAATGTAGATATGCTAATTGTACCAATCACATAGGACAGGGCCATCTGACCAATCAGAACAGAGTAGGCTCTCGGAAAGAAGGGATTTTAGAGAGAGCAGATCTTAAACTAACAGTTTCTGACAATGGTGGCTTTATAGTGGCACAAATGCTATTTTTATTTTTAAATTGTATCATTTTTTTCAATAACCTGGTGCTTTTGTTCAGTGTCACACAAAAATTCTACACCAACTGCATTAAAATCTGTTTAATGTTATCAAGAATAATCCAATATACTAGAAAGAATCAACAAAAACTGGAGAACACATCATGCTTTTCTTTTGTCAGAATGGTTATTATAAGATCTACATCTAAATAACACTTCAACATGTTTTTGAAGCTAAATAAAACATGGTCATATTTGCTCTAGTACTATAAATCTATTCGATGCTTCCTTTCACTCCTTTCATCTTGTCTTTTTACTCTCTTAGAGACAGCACATAAATAATGGTCAAGGGTTAGGCTTAATTCCCATTCTTGCCTGGGGCAAAAAGTAAGAAATAGTAATGTGCATTTGCTATGTCCAATCAGGGGGAATTCTTTTGAAAGCTGGAGTTATTGCATTGCATGTATAAGAACAGTGGGGCTACATGAAAGGCTATCTGAACAGTTCATAGCAGCTTTTGAGACTTTGCATCTTATAAAAAGTGGTAATATACTAAACTGATACTTAAAACGTGCTCTATTAAAGATCAAAGAAATGTATTATCTTTTATTAGATAAACTCCTGTGAGTCTGAAGAATACGTTTGTTTTATTCATTCATTCATTCATTTTCTTTACAGCTTATAGTCCCTTTATTAATTAGGTGTTGCAACAACGGAATGAACCGCCAACTTATCCAGCACATGTTTTTACCCAGCAAATGCCCTTCCAGCCGCAATCCAACACTGGGAAACACCCATACACACTTTTGCACACACTCACATACACTACGGCCAATTTAACTTATACAATTCACCTGTACCGCATGTCTTTGGATTGTGGGGGAAACCAGAGCACCCGGAGGAAACCCACGCCAACCACAATTGTGATTTACTTTAAAAACATTTTCTACGTTGGCCGACAGAGCTTAACGTGCTGCAATTTAAGAAAACACGTGCAATTACAAAAACCCTAGCAAACTGAAAAAAGATCTTCATCAGTTTGACAGCACATGGGCTGCAAATTGTAACAAAGCAAACACGTTTTTAAAAAACATGTTGCATTTTCATACAATGCAAACAATTAATAAAACGAGCTGCATTTTTTCACAGTGCAAACATTTTACAAATACGAGCTGCATTTTCTCACAACACAACGGAAATGTTTTAAGGAGACCCTAAAATGCGACGGACCTGGCTATTTACGTAATAGTTATTTAGGCTAATGAATGCTAAAAACATGGGAATCGGGATATTAAAATAAACAAAAAAAACTCACCTTTCAAAGATCATCTAACTTCACTGAGCGATCGTCACAGATCAGCGGTGTCCATCATGTTTTTGGGTCCTGTTGAAACATTTCCGTTGTGTTCTGTTCTTTTTGTGTTGTGAGAAAATGCTGCACGTTTTCATTAATTGTTTGCATTGTGAGAAAATGCAGCGTGTTTTATTCATGTGTTTGCGTTGTGAGAATTTGCAGCATGCATGCTGTTAAACAGATGAAGATATTTTTTTAATTTGATGGTGTTTTTTGTAATTGCATGTGATTTCTTAAACTGCAGCATGATAAGCTCTCTTGGCCACCTTAATTTTTACTCAGAAATGTCAAACAAAATTCTTAAAAATAGAGGTTGCTAAAGTGAGGTTTGCAAAAATGCCACAAAATAACCATTTTTGGTTCCCCAAAGAACTTTTCTGGGAACAGTTTTTCATGAAACAATACTTTCATAACATGAAGAACTTTTAAAAAAATATAAAGAACAATTCTGACAGTAAAGAACCTTTAATACAATCCATAAATGGAACCATCAACCCCAGTTAAGATGCTTTATTTCCAAGATGCATTCTCTTCTAAATCATGCTGCAATTAATCAATGTTTTCTTTTAAAATAATTTTAAAAAGATTACTTTCGGAATACAAGTCTGTATTAACTGAATATGAGGATTGATTATGATATATTTTGTTATCTGTCACTATTGCTGTAAATTTTTTACCAGTACTCACTAACCATAATGGAAAAATTTAACAGTTTCATTATTATTTAGAACAATAAGGATTTCATGTTGAGAAAATGACATAATGAGCAAGTACAATCAACAGTAAGAGCATATATAGGGAAGGAGCTGTGCTATATATACCAGCCTGTTACATATACTGTACTAGAGCTCAAGGCAATTGTAGTATCAGATCCTGGTTTCTCATACACCCACTGTGCATCTCTAAAACATAACCACACTACAAGAAAAGATCAACAGTAGGATCATGCATCCCATTCAGCTGTTTTCGGCCTTACCCTCCTCCAGTATACAATGCAATCATGCAGTCAATCAGCTGACAGATTCATCAATTGCTGCACCTGCGCATATTGCCGTCTCTCTCTCTTTCTCTGTCATCATGCACGTCGCGCGCGCTCCTCTCCCTACCGCTTACCTGAAAACACTCAAAACATCTCAAAGCTCCTGGAAACTCACATTACACTTGCCCTTTTCTTACAAACACGGTGCTGAAACTGGCAGATCACGCCTTAGCCTGCGTGCCCAACCCTCTCCATCGCCGAGTTTGCACCATGGCTGCGTTCAGCGATATGCAGCGTTAAATGGCAATAGCGCGCCAAGTCTGATCAAATGGATGAAGAAAAGAGAGACAAGTACCAACCTCCGCGATGCGAGAGAGCAAGGTGGCGACTCTGTGGTCCAGGCTGCTTTGAATTCGCCGTCTAATGTGAGTGGAGCTACTCCGTATCGAATCGCCCCCTCCGTCCCTCCCTCCACCGCCTCCTCCCCCTCTTCCTCCCCCTTCTCACTGTAAGGAGCGCGGAAACCCCCAAAGCTCGTCTAAACAAAAGGTGGAGGGGTCTTGTTATATATAGTCTTTAAAAAACAACAACCGTATTTACGTTTTAGTCAAGTTTAAAACGTCTTTGTGAACACCGAAGTTAGATTTGGAAGTTAGTCATAGCGAACCGCGTAAACTGTAGTCATAGCAACTGTACGCCGCTTCCGCACTTCTGGATGAGGTATATCGACAGTGCAGGATGAAGTATGTAAATAGCCTACTATATCATGATGAATCATATTTGGTTAAAAACATTGCTTATTAGTGTTAAGCTAATTGTGATTTTCAAACCAAACATTTAAAATGTGCTCAATTTTCCTGGAGTAATGTGAATGCCAGGCGTAGATGTAATTAAATGTATAAGTTTGAAATGAACAAAAACGTGTAAACAGCACCTCAGGCGTGAGCTGTTTGTTTGTTTGTTTGTTTGTACTATGAAAAATAGTTGGGTTTAAAACATCCCAACAGCACAGCTCTGGGTAAACATGTTAGATTAAGCACATGCTGTTTTTTTGACCCAGCTGATTGGCTTAAATATTTGACAATATAATTGGTTGCTTTAAAGTAACTAAAACTGTCTATATTACTTGCTTAAAATAAAACCATGGAAATGAAAAAACCCACAAAGAATTACTAGCCAACAATAGTTGTTCTTTTAGCTTGTTTTTAACATGTCTTCTCTCACTGTACAGACAAACACAAGTAAGGGTGATGAAATAGCACTGAACACAATTACAAACAATAAAGTTCAGTGACACAATCTGTCAGCAGCATGGTATTATGCGCATTCAGCTATTTCAGACCAAAGTGTTTTTTTTCCCCTTCTGAAGGTCATGTAGGATCTTGTTGTTAAAGTGGTGTGTACTGTATATACACTGATTACTGATCCCTCATTACGTCCTGTACACAGACCTGAACAAATATTACTGACAGGTGCTCGGGCTAAAGCAACTCGACCAGTTCAAACAAAGCACAACGTGAATCATATGGGTCTGGTTTCAAAATATATTGCACTGTTTATGACTGGTTTTAGGGTGTAATGTGAAACAAGTGAGGAAACAAAGCTTTGGCAGCTGTAATTGGTTTACAGAGTAAAACCACGAGAGACACTTTACAGATAAAAATCCATACTGAACAGTGCTCTGTCATAATGTCAACAAAATGGATTCAGTTCAAGGTCAACCAGTCATTAAATGACCTTCACAGTGCATGTGGCAGATGAGAGAGAAACAAACACAATTGACCAACGTCTACAGATTCTGTAATCAACTGTTATAGCATGAAATATTCAGTGAGTTGAAAAAAATGTATTATTTTAATTGTAAATATCTAAATGTTATATAGATTTGGTTAATAGCAGTAAGCTGAAGATCTCAGACCATAGAAAGACCTGAGACAGATTGATTTATTTGATTAAATTCAATATTTATTTATCTGTTTCAGAAATAATAATACAAACATTTTATCTTACAACTCTTTACAACAAATACAACACTCAAGAAATGACGTTTGCTTTTTGTGTAAACTACTTATTTAAAATGAGCTGAAATAACACAATTCTTCCTCCTAGTTCTTATATTTTAGGACAACTTAATAGTTTTATTTTCAATCTATTTCAATTTGTTATTTAAAATAGAAACGAAGGAACCAATGTGTAGGAGGCAGCAATATGTTGATGAAAAAGATAATGACATTCTCTTCTTCTCTATTGGACAACTGCATTATTGAACATAATTATCAAGCAAAACACTAATAATGATCATAAGGTACTGCATGTATGTTTTTTGAGGATGTAATGATGAATATCTGTCATTGAGAAACACAACTTAATGTAATTTAATTAAGCAAGCTACTGTATGATGCAGTTAAATGTTGAATTAAGATAAAAATTCCATGTCTTATTTGGACAGATTAATGTCTTATGTGCATTTGGCCAACAACAACAGCCAGTATATTAATAATAATAATAACAATAATAATAATAGTGGGCCAGTTGGCAGTTGTGTGGAGTTTGCATGTTCTCCCTGTGTTGGCATGGGTTTTCTCTGGGTGCTCCGGTTTCCCCCACAGTCCAAAGACATGCGCTATAGGTGAATTGGATGAACTAAATTGACCGTAGTGTATGACTGTGTGTGAATGTGAGAGTATATGGGTGTTTCCCAGCACTGGGTTGCGGCTGGAAAGGCATCTGCTGCGTAAAATATATATCAGAATAGTTGGTGGTTCATTATATTGTGGCAACCCCT
>CAIGQZ010000690.1:7770149-7781114 GCA_903798205.1 Danio tinwini | reverse complement strand
AATAACAACAACAAAAAGTGCACATGAAAACAGTGAAGTATGTTGCTGCAGGCTTTGTAAATCATAAAGAACAAAGAACAGCATCTGGCATGTGCACATCTCTTTCCACCGAACAACAACTGATGGGCAATAAACCATTATTAATGACATGCACGAACTGCCAGAGAAACCACAAGCACAGGCTCCATGAACACTGTCAAAAGCATGCAACATATTGCTTTAGAGCTTTGTGTGCTCACCATCTTTAAACCAGTCAAAACAGGAAATAATATGTCTGTTGTGTGATGATCTGATATCTCAGGATATCATCTCTTCTGTAAAAGCCTGGAAAAACAACACCCTGCATTTATTCAGCTGATAGTGATGAGCAGGACATCTGTCTTCATTAAACTGGTTGACGGGGACTGGATTGAGTGACATGCAAAGTCAATATTTATGTGTACACATATATGTTAACAAAATCAACAGCAAAAAAATAGCAGAAATCTGTGGTGCATGCAAAGCCCCCACATCTGAGTCATAGTTTCATCCCAAGATAGGAATAACTCAGGGGTCACTGTCTGTCTAGAGCTGCTTTTAGATGTACAATTTAAGCTGCGTTATGTTGTAGCAAGTTTTATGGTTGGCAATACTGGAAGTCAGTCAGTGCCATAAGTCTTGATCATGAAATTTGATCACGATAACACACAAATTATTTAGCACAAATAAACACGTACGTAACATATGTTAGCCTATGATTCCTATATACATTTCTTTTTCATATAAAGTCCAGTTGGAATACACACTGTTTATTGGCTAGTCGTTTGAAACTATATGTATATATGTTTAAAAAGGATGATCAAAGTCCATTTGTGTGAATGTACATCGTAGGTCTCAAACTGGATTTTTGGAGGGCCATAGCTCTGCACAGTTTTGCTCCAACCCTAATCAAACATAGCTGATCCAACTAATCAAGGTGTTCAAGACTACTAGGGACTATTAAGCAGGTGTGAGTTGGAGCTGTTTGGAGCTAAACTATGCAGTGCTGCGGACCTCCAGGAATTGAGTTTGAGACCATTGATACATTGGTACACTAATTGTATAATATCTGATGATATTTGCTTGTTCAAACTATTTATTTAAAATGAACTGAAAAAACACAGTTGTTGATTTTTTATTATGGGACTACTTGATTGCTTTATGTTAATCCACTTAAAAGTTAACTTAATCAATCATTGTGTTGGCACAACATAAATAAATTGTGTGGAATCCTGCGTTTCTAAAGTGTATTGCCTATTATAAGATTTGTTAATTATCTTTTTTTGTGGCTCTGCGCTGCTGATTATTGAGCTAATTGAATTCATTTGAACTCAATCCATACTTGTTAAATTAAATTAATAATATTTCTTGTAATCTGTTGCCTCACTTTTGTTGAGTAGATCTACTGTATTATTTCTTACAGCTGCTGAACAGTTTCCCCAAATTTGTTTAATCAAAATAAAAAAATAAGTAGTTTTCGTTATCATTGTTTTTTTCCAATTAATCCAATATTTTTGTTTAAAATTGGCTTATTTTTTAAGCACTGTTTGCAGTTACTCATTTTGAATGGCTGATTTTAAATAAGCTAATTTAACGAATTCAAACTCAATCCACACTTGTTGAATGTAATTAATAATATTGCTTGTAATTTGTTGTCTCAATTTATATGTATTTTTACAATGTACATGGCACTATCGCATTACAATTTTCTTCAAAATTAAACATGGGTCTTTTTTTTTGTATATTCCTATGCATTAACACAGACATATATGCAAATACAGCAATTTATTTTACTATGTTTGCTATCAAATGCAGTAGGAGGAGTATACCTTATGAAAGGCAGCTGGGGACAAACATCTTTACACAAAACATAATTGTGACATAACATTTTCGTGACTACCAGGCCCAAAAGAGGTGCTTTAGGGGTCAGGATTTTAAATTAAGTATGTATGGTCATGGTGCGAATTACAGGGAGGTTTGGAGGGATCAGAACCCCCTAATTAACGCTTGATCCCCCATGAAGGACATCAAAACAAGATTCTTGTTTTCATAAATCAGTACTTTTAAAGTTAAGAAATAGTTTGCTCTGACCTGTATCTTAAATAATGTTAGTAATTAAAATAACAGATAACTTAAATATACAATAGACCACCGCTGTAATGCTCTATACCATTGTGAATGCATGTTTGCGCCAATACATATTAATTCAAATGGTTTGAAACCAGCAAATCTAGAGCACCAACAGACAGTGTAGTGTTCACAAAACATGTTTCTTGTAAAATAGGTGTTTGTACTGTAGGTGTCCGTATAGATACATAGTTTGTATTTTATTATAGACTTGCTTGCAAATGGAAGTAAAAAAAATATATGTACAGTCTTTCAAGGTCATCCATTAATAGGTTTATTTAATATCACAAATGTCATTGAGAACCACTCAATATCTATCAAAACACTGAAACATAATAACAAGTTTGATTAATAAATTACATGTAATTGAAATAAATATATAAATTTGGTTCACTGAGGCTTATTACTGAACTTAATCGAAAAACTTGATCACCCCCCTAAGCCCCCCATCCCCCTGATCGTGAATGTATAATTTACACCCTGTGTATGGTGGCTAAGAGAGCTCAAATGCTCTGCAAGCTAAGAAAACATGCAAACAGAAAAACACTAACAAACTGAGAACACATAGAAAACACACACACACTTTTAAATTCTCATGACACTTGCTAATACAAAAACACAGCTTACTGTCTAAAATTGTACCTGTGTCTCCTTGTGTGGTTTCTTGTTGTTTGCATATTTTTATCTCTAATAATTGCACAGATTGCATTTCATTTAACATTAACTGTACAATTCGTCAGATTATTAGGGCTAAAAATAAACAAAGAACAAGAAACCGTATGATCAGATGCATCCTATATTGTGGAGATGACAATCGAGTCAGTGTCTCTGGCTTGATTAAGCCAAGATAAGAAAGAAAGCACTAGTTTGTCAATAACTTATTAAAATGTTAATGCAGCCTCCATATGGGTTTTCCCTTATTTACAATCGTTACTTCTGCCATTGTGTTGTGACAAGCTTTAAAAGAGGTCTTATTAAGCTATGTAGGCAATTAAATGCTCATTATTATTATTTGTTTATTAATAAATGTTCGAGTAGTAGACTAATCGCTTAATATCAAAGACTACTAGTCAACCAGGAAAATCTTTAGTCAAGGGCAGACCAATTTTCAAGTCATAACTTCAACTTTTTATTCATGCTTTTTTTCTTCTTTCTCTTATATTGTGTAAATGGGCATTTATACCTTTGCAATGCGGTTTGAGTCTCACAAAAAATGCTCATTTTTTTCTGTCTTGATTGTAGTCCAAATATCTAAAAATTCTTAAATCAAGATGCATTTTCTATAGACAAGCAAAAAATATTGAAATAGCATGCCTAAAGAAATTATTAATGAAGAAATAATATGCCAAAATTAAGTGTGTTTTTCCTTAAAACAAGCAAAATAATCTTGTTTTTCCTTTTGACATAAGATTTTTTCCTTTCCCTTTGTCAGATTATTTTGCTTGTGGAAAATTTACTAAATTTTTGCATATTACTTCTTAAAACAAGACTATTTTTGCTTGTCTAGAAAAAGTTTCTTGATTTAAGTAAAAAATATTTAGACTTTAAAAAAAGTCCTCATCCTCATCGGGAGTTTATTTGAAACTGATGCAATGTACCAATTCATTAAATATATAAATACATTTAAAAACATATTAACACAGTACAGATGTATTGATATATTTAAAAATAGGTATTTAAAAGCATATAAATACAATAGAGGCTATTAGCCAGCTAATTATTGTTCTGAATATTTTGTAAAATAAAAGTATATCCAGATATAACATGATGCAAACCTCTTAATTTAGACTTTTGAATTTTATATGGATTTAAAGACAGAAATGTAATCTTAGATTAACATGGATGGACTAATGGATCCATTTTTTGAAATGTAGAGACATGGCATACTAACAGAACATCATTTGTGTTTCATTAATGCAGTCTATAGCATACAATTAGGGAAGCACTACTAAAAGGGTTTTTGGCAGGATCTTTATGGCTTGATTGGCTTTATGCTGTCGGCTCATAACACTGTGGTGACCCCTGATAAAGAAAGGAATGAGCTTAAGGAAAGTGAGTGAGTGGCTTTATGTTGTTTTGATTGTGTATTCTAGTAAGCAGTGTACGCTTTAAATGGAGCTGCAGTAACTGGACACAATGCAGGCTGGTGCTTTAGATGCTGTCCATGTCCTCAGCTGTTTTCTCTTAAACCTCATCTATCACTCCACTGGCTGGACAGAAAAGGTCTCAGCCGTTACTGCAACCGTTTGCTGCATTGACAAGAAATCTGGAACTCTGCTGGAAAGGTCAGGTCATGTTTAAAGCAAGCTTTTAAAATCTGACTGCAACATGTTTTAGGGCAATATATTTTAAACCAGAGAGATATATATTTTAAACCACCACAGAGAGAAATGGATACACATTTCAAGATATAAATTTGTGTTGTTTCTGAACAAGGGTTATAATTACGTTGGACTTGCTGGTTTCTTTTAGGATTTTTTTTAGAAAGTGCCACCATCTAGTGGACATATTGTGTCCTCATATTTGTATTATGCCATTCTGTTTTTCTCTGATAATGAAACACTGCCACCAAGTAAACCAAGCAACACTAGCCTACTTATTTACTATTTATTTAACAGTTTTTCCCAATTGTTAAATGTCTATTCATGTGATGGTTAGTGTGTGTCATTTGAAAACAAAACACCATTTTGATAAGAAATCACATAGTTTTGAATGTAAAGTTTGATTTTGCAAGAGAATTGAAGGGTTTTGCCCAATGTGTGTGTGTGTTTTGTGATTTGTGTGTAGAGTTCTGACAATATGAGACATGCTTTCAGAAAATGTGTGTAAACAATTGGGAAAAACTGTAAGTTAACGTAACACTTTTAATAAATTTATTTGAACATAAAAAAATTAAGTTGTCTCAATGAAATCTCAAGAATTGTGTTGTTTCAGCTCATTTTAATTAAGTAGTTTGAACGAGCAAAACAAATATTTTTTGAGTGTATTTCAGAATATTGTTTTTATACAAAACACACAATATCAAATATATTTTACTGTATTTTTCCCACAAAAACAGTGTACAAAGTGTTAATCTCAACCAACACAAAATTGCACATAATGTGGTTTACATATACCACCAACAGAAGTATTTACAATACAGTTACAGTAAAAAAAAACAAAAAAAAAAAGTTCATGCACTTTCCATTCCCAGGCAGAGAATAATTAGGATTGAGAAATAGAGAATATGAAGGAAGAGAAACAAAAATGTGGGCAGTGAACCAGTTATGAAGCAGATGAGCTCTGATTTCTAAATTGCAATTATGTGTGACAGGTGTTTACCTACAGTATGTGATGAGTTAGTATGCAAAGTAGCGCAACTGACTTTACAATTTTGAATAAAAGTATGTTCCTTGTGAAAACAAGAGATTTTGCAGATAATTGTGTGTAGTGTTTTGAAAAAAAAAAGTGTTTTAAACCTGCAATTTGAGTGTAAAGCATGAATTGTGCTTGTAGTTTAGCAGAACTGGTTCAGGGGGTTGGTGCATCAGTTACATGTTGTAGTCATTGTGTCTGAAGTACAAGTAATTGTATGTAAACAACTAAGAAAAACTGTATTGGGAGCATCGGTAACTCAACATTTGGTGACAATGATTTCCAACAAGCTAATTCTGATTTCCCACATTTACACCAAACATGTCTTAAAGATATAGTTCACCCAAAAAAAATCTTTCAGCTGTTGAACACAACATTTTTCAAAATATCTTCTTTGAGGGTTAACAGAGGGAAAAAAATAACTTAAAAGTTTGAAACAATTAAAGGGTGGGTAAATTCTTTTTTTTTCTTTTTCTTTTTTGGCCCTTTAAAGAGTGATTACAGTTTTTCCCAATTATTTACACACATTTTCTAAAAGCATGTCTCATATTGTCAGAACTCTACACACAAATCACAAAACACACACACATTGGGCAAAACCCTTTAATTATCTTGCAAAATCAAACTTTACATTCAAAACTATGTGATTTCTTCACAAAATGGTGTTTTGTTTTCAAATGACACACACAAACCATCACATGAATAGACATTTACAAGAACCAGTTAATCACTGATATGCTTAATGTAAAACACTGACCACTTCTCCATTTATCATAATGACTTACTATAAGCCTTTTTAGTTCAGTGTTGCACTTACTACAGACAGTACACAGACCTACAGAAGTGCACTGTTAAATATTTCAGAATATTATTTTTATTCAAAACACACAAATAAACGGTACCAAATATATTTTACAGTATTTTTCCCACACAAACAGTGTACACAGTGTTCCTCCCAACCAACACAAAGCTGCACATAACGTGGTCTACATATGCCATCAACAGAAGTATTTACAGAATAGTTACAGTAAAAAAATAAAAAAGTGTGGATTTGGGTCATACACTTTCTATACCCAGGCAGAAAAAAATCCTCAATATGATTGAGAAATGGAGAATATGAGATGAGCTTTGATTTCTTAATTGCAATTATGTGTGACGGGTGTTTACCTATGTGATGAGTTAGTATGCAAAGCAAGACAACTGACTTTACAATTGTGAATGACAGTGTTTTCCTTGTGAAAACAAGAGATTTTCTGCATGGAAATTGTGCCAAATGCAGAGAATTGTGTGTAGTGTTTTGAAAAAAGTGTGTTTTAAACCTGCAATTTGAGTGTAAAGCATAATTTGTGCTAGTAGTTTAGCAGAATTGGTTCAGGGGGTTGGTGCATCAGTTACATGTTGTAGTCATTGTGTCTGAAGTACAAGTAATTGTGTGTAAACAATTGGGGAAAACTGTAATATAAACCTACCAAGATCAACCAATAAATAATAAAAATAATATTATTAATAACTAATAATCCGGTTAATTTAAAACAGCACAATTTATGTTTAAAGCTAGGAATAAATTACTTCCGAAATGCATACAAAAGTTTTTTTGAAGAAAGACAAGGGGGATATAATCTGAGAGAAGAACAAAATCTTAGGAGGTTGAAAACAAGGACAGCTTTAAAAAAAAAAAAAGTCCATGTCTGTATGTGATTATAGAATAGTCTGGAACAGATTCTCAAACAATATCAAGATAATAACCCATTTAAAAAGTTGTATAAATATATATTATTAAAGAAATATAATAATTAATAGAAGTGATTGAAAAAGAACAAAATGAGAAAGGTATGATGAAATTTCAATTAATGGCTATTTGCAATACTATGTATGTTTTAGGTCTTTGTTATAAAACATAAATGTACAAATGGAATCAAACATATAATATGTCAAAGATGCCAAAATGATAAAATATGTCTCATGTAAAGCTCATATGACTCATGTAAAAAAAGAGATATGTAAAAGAAGAAATAAATAATAAACAAATGATGTATGAATGCGTACCTTGGCTCTAAGGGTCAAACAACAAAAAATAAGGTCAAGAATCTTGGTGCGACTCTGGAGTCAGACCTGAGTTTCAATAGTCATGTCAAAGCAATTAGTAAATCAGCATACTATCATCTCAAAAACATTGCAAGAATCAGATGCTTTGTTTCCAGTGAAGACTTAGAGAAACTTGTTCATGCTTTTATCAGCAACAGGGTGGATTACTGTAACGGCCCCCCTCACCGGCCTTCCCAAAAAGACAGTCAGACAGTTGCAGCTCATCCAGAACACTGCAGCCAGGATTCTGACCAGAACCAGGAAATCAGAGCACATCACACCTGTCCTCAGATCTTTACACTGGCTCCCAGTTACATTCAGAATAGATTTTAAAGTATTATTACTGGTCTATAAATCACTAAATGGCCTAGGACCTAAATACATTACAGATATGCTCACTGAATACAAACCTAACAGAACACTCAGATCTTTAGGATCATATAAACTAGAAATTCCAAGAGTTCAGTCAAAGCAGGGTGAATCGGCTTTCAGCTACTACGCCCCTCACTGCTAGAATCAACTCCCAGAAATGATCAGATGTGCCAAATGAACATTAGGCGCATTCAAATAAAGACTGAAAACACATGTGTTTAGCTGTGCCTTTACTGAATGACCACTGTGCTACGTCTGACAGATCACACTATTATGTTTTTCTCTTCTTTTTCATTCTTTTACAACCTGTTTTAACACATTTTTATTTGTTTTTATCTGGGGTTTTTATGATCTGTTTTTATTTTTTCTTACACTTGTCTTTTTTATTCTTGTTTATGTAAAGCACTTTGAATTGCCGCTGTGTATGAAATGTGCTACATAAATAAACTTGCCTTGCCTTGTAGTAATGGGGTGGGGGAAATAATAAGCTTGCGCTTCATCCCGCTCCATTTCGACCATGTTGAAATGTATTTTGTTTAAAGAATAGATTTTTTTCTTTCCTAAATAAATAAATAAATAAAATAAAATCAAATAATAATAAAAAACAGACAGACACTTCACATTACACCACTATACCACTTGATTTATTCACATATTAACTTCACAATACATTAGCATATAATCATTTTAAATGCATGCTGCACTAAAAGCCTATAGTAGAAAAATTACAAAAAAATGTATTCAAGCAATAATTTTTAAGCAAATAATGCATAATAGTGACTATGTTCAAATGCAGAATACATGCTGATGAAATAGGAAAGATATTTTTGAGCAAAATAAAAAATTTACATGCGGATAATGCATAATCATATATTAAAATATCTTATATATGTATATGTATATATTGAAAATACATACCTATTTTAAACAATTTCTTAATATAAGAAACACCTAAAAGCTTCACTGATACTCTTTACTGTATCAACAATGAACTCACATAAATGTCACATGTAAGTTTCTACTTGTTATTAAACAATCAATGCTCTATAATGATTTCTAAGAGCTTATAATGTGCATTAGCATATTTTCAGCACAAGTCGGTGTTAAAAACTGCGGAAAAACTGGAGGGAAAGCTCGTAACCAAGAAACATGGTTGCGCACATCGGAAATCCTCTGATAGCGTTTACAGTCGCTCCACGAAAGAAAACCTGCATTTAGAAGAAGAAAAAAGTATCTGCATCATAATCATATTTCAGTAAAGCTCTGAATTAGCAAGTTTAATCATAAATAGCAAACAATTTACATCTGATTTGTAAAATTTGTGTAGAAACGATCATAAATGTATTTAATGATTGTGGCTCATATGATGATAAGTCAACATTAAGGGTGAATATATGTTTACTTAGAGTTTACATACAGCTGTGCACATTCCCCGTCAGGTTTGTTCAAGATCACAACTTTTGCGTCTGTTTTGTGTGTACACCACATTTATAAATGAGATCTAATGCTAAATTTAATTATGCTAAATTTTAAATGCTACATTCTCAGTTTCTGTAGATTTTCTGAATTTATTAGCTTTGGCTTTAATCAATGAAAGGTTTAATGAAGTTTCTTCCAAATTTCAAACAAAAACATTGTCATTTAGAGTTTATTTTTTGTAAAATAAAAGTTTGTCTAAATAACAAATAATGTCCTTGGGGTTATTCCACCAATCACTGTCTAAAACTGCTCCCTATCCACTATATACTGTAGTGCACAGGTGTCAAACTCCCTCAGCTCCCTCAGCCTCAGCTCTGCACAGTTTAGTTCCAAGCCTAATTAAATGCATCCTATCAAAGTAATTAAGTCCTTCGGGCTTGTTTGAAACCTACTGGTATGTGTGTTGGAGCAAAGTTGGAACTAAACTGTGCAGGGCTGCAGCCCTCCAGGAGCTAAGTTTGACACCCCCTGCTGTAGTGCAATATATGGGGTGTCCTCCTTTTTTTGGTGTCTGAATGTTAAGCGAATAACTAAAATTTTTTTTGTACATTGATTTACTGCATTTTATCCACAATCCACTCTGATTTCTTGTTAAAGTGATGTTTCCCCCCAAAACCTGACGTGAACACTGGAAGCAGGATCACCTAAAGAATCAGTTGGAAATAATAAGTAATATACTGTATGTTTAGGACATTTTATTTGATGGTCAACTGTAAACCTCGCTGTTGTCATTACTAAAGATATTAAGTTAATATAAATTGACATTACTTAAAATACCAAGTTCTGGCATAAAAAATTAAACAGTTGTGTTTAACTTACTCATTAGGCAGCAAAAAAATATTAATTAATATTTCAAGAGTTCACACTTAGCTGATGATTAATTATAAGCTTGTAAGGCATGCTGTCCCGGGAGAGAGCCCTGAGCTCATAAGATCCTCGAGCCCGGGGCTCCCTCCCGTTTGTAAGGCAAGAGGGGAGTTTGAGCTCAGGTAGATCCCGAGAACTTCCCTGTTGTATAGCTAACGAACAGATAGTGATTGCTTATAAGATATAACTTCTTACTAGGAGCATGTCTATGCTGCCAATTTAGATTAGTCAATATTATTATCATTATTATGATTAGTCATGGAGAGAACGTGTAAACTCCACACAGACACGTTGGCTGGCTTGGTAAGGACTAGAACCAGTAATGTTCTTGCTGTGAAGCAACAGTGCTAACCACTGGGCCACCGTACCACCCATCTAGGAAAGGAAGAGGAGTAGGGGTGGAAGGGGGGATTCTTCAAAAAGAAGATAGCTGTGATTTGGAACCTAGGGTATTTATAGTGGCTTAGGAATCATCTGATTGGCGAATGATAAATTGAATAATGCGGGGCCGACTGCAAGCAATCATAAGCACGTGATCCTCTCGAAATTAGTTTATAAATAAACTTCACTTTAAGTTCTCTGAACTTAAAATTTTAATATCTTTAAATGATTCACCATAACTCTTTAAAATGATTGGTTGTGCTTGAAATTGTGCCTTGACAA
>CAIGQZ010000690.1:7744339-7769749 GCA_903798205.1 Danio tinwini | reverse complement strand
GGTGCTGAATTTTGCTGAAGCGCAGCAGGACAGAGGCACTACCTGAATCCATCTGACGAAAGAGAACAGTTAAATTAGTAAGTAGATATTTAAATGCATACATTTTTCTTAATTGATATACGCGCAGGGGCGACATGGTGGCATAGTGGGTAGCACTGTCACCTCACAGCAAGAAGGTTGCTGGTTCGAGTCACCATAAATCACCAACATGGTGCTAAATATCAACTTCGATATAAACATATTGAGTATAAAAGAGTAAGTATGTAAGTAATGAATATAAAAGCTGAAAAAATTTGGAAGTTTAGTCTATTAGCCATTTTAGGTTATCTGTAATTAAACATTTTAAGGTAATTCAATAAACAGACCACATTTGGTCAACTCAATTTTATTGAGTTGTCGATTTCCCATTACTCAAACAAACTAAGGAAATCACTTTCCTCAAATCATTTGACTAGTCTCAACTTATTAGGGTTTACAGTGTAGTAATGATAGTAATGAGACTGTCCACAACATACACACTTTCTGTCTCACACAATGTACATCACTCTGAATTTGCACAACTCAATTTTGTTTCCTCTTTCCTGATAGAAAAAATAAATGAGCAGTTGTTTAAGTATTAAAACAATAATACAGAAAAATTTGAAGTGGTGTATTAATTAAGTTGGTAATATATAAAATGCCTGAGCTTGTTTCACTGTTACAGTATAGTAACAGTCATAATCTCAGCCATACCATCTTAATTTTAACCAGTTCATAATATATAGAACCACTAAATGTAATGAAGGACATTTTTGTACCTGGCTAAAAATATTTGAGCAAGTGCTTGTTTCTACTTGTTACTTTTCTAAGTCTATAGCCAGCTGTTCATGCCCTGCAGCTGTTGCAAAATATTATTCTAAAACTTGAAATACAAAATTGAAAATGTATGAAATAATTTCAGCAACTTACATGTATTCCCTCTGTTCTGTAACTTTGCATGATACAATGCAAAATGCCCTTGTATTTCCTCTGCTGCATGGCATCTGCTTGCAAGCGGCTTTTCACCACGTCGGCTGGTGTTGCAGTGACCCATGAGATTGATCCTGTGAACAATAGCAAAACCACAAGTCAGACCTCAGTATTCTGTGTCCCTAAGGCAAGAAGCTGCAAGTGAATGGAGTTAAACAATTAACTAATAGTCATTATCATAAACTGTAAAACCAAACAGTCAACTTTATCAAATGAAATGAGTGTAGTTAACTGAAAATTTACTGAGTTAATTCTAGTCATTTGAAAAGAGTTTTGAACTCAGTGTTGAAGGCAATGAGTTAATTAAATACCTCATTACTTCAACTTAAATGGAGTAAATTCACAGTATTCATATAGCAAATTTTTTAATACTCAAATGGTTTGTTGCAATCGGTTTCCTAAAACGGTTTGAGTTGACTTAACTTATTAGGTTTTACAGTACTCAGTTGGTTTGAGTTCTTTTCATTTATTAGGTTTTACAGTGCTCAAATTACTTTAATTACTCAAATGGTTCACAATACTCATTAGAATTAGTTTTTGAACTTAAATGGTTTATTGCAATCAGTTTCCTCAAATGGTTTGAGTTACCTTAACTTTTTTGGGTTTTACAGTGTACTTCTCAAGTGCCATTAAGAATGACAAACCTTTTATGTACTATGGGTTATCTAAAATGTTACATTTACATATACAAATGAAATATGTGCTCATTTGCATACATTTCTTGCACAAAAATCTAAACATTGAATAACTTCAGATTAAAAATTCGTTTTGAGGAGTTTTAGGTAATTCAATTGTATATAATTAAAAAAAATGTACATAATCAAATTATTGACAGGCAAATGTAAAAACCATCACAACACAGTTTTAAATAAAACTGTAAACTTTGCTTTATGTAAGTTCCACTGAAATGCAGATTTACAACTTTAAAAATATGCACTATAATTGTAATTTACAGACACAAATTGACAAGGTGTGACAAAATTATCAAAAGTGTGACTTGGTTAAAAGTGCGTATTTGGGATGTTTTCTTTACATTCCACTACGAAAAAACGCAAACCCAAAATGTCCAAGTTTTTGCTGCAGTGTCTTGCCTGACTCCCACTAGGGTCATATTAGGGTTAATCTTAGTCATTCTCACCATATACCAATAGGAGGGAAGTTTTTAATTTGAAGTACAGTGAGACATTGCCAAGTAATCCACTCTCCCTCTATGCTAAGCCAAATATACACTTGTTAATCTGTGGATGCCTGCTGTGAGGTTTGGTTTCATGCTGAGGGTCTGACACATTTACCTCAGCTGAACTTGAAACTCAAAAACACTGCATGTGCATCTGGACTTTCTTTAAGCATCACATTAAACATTTTTTATTAAACTTTTGAATCAACTCTGTAGAGAATATTTTCATTTTTTAAGGTATCTTGCTGTTTTACAAAACAATTGACTGCATTTTAATGTCTGCAAAAAAAAGGAAGTAATTTTTCTTTCTTATTGTGAAGTAGCCTACTTCAGAGTGAAAGATTTTTGAAGATTCTTCTACATCAGATTCTTGAACAAGTACATTTTGAGACAGAATTAAGTGTCTTTGATTCTTATTGACTACAATAATAATGTCATTTTTGATAATGCTGCAGACTCAGACCAACACACGTTTCAGCACACACAAGCCAGGACACACGATCTAGGCAGGGGCGAACCATATATGGTTAATGACGGATCAGGAGCATTATCGCCACCTACTGTATTTCACAAATATGGCGATCGAGACAATCTGTGAACAGTTTAGTTTCCCATTTCAGTCATTATTTCATTATTATCACGTAACATATTAATATAGTGTTTTACATTTATTAAATGTAAAAATGATTTGTATTACATATAAAGATGTATTATAGACTATAGCTACATATTAACTTGCTATATTTCCTTTATTATAATGAATCCATAATAGCTATAAATGAAACCTGTCCAATTTAGATTTAGTTAGTTTATATATATCTAAAAAAGGTTTCAGCAAAGCCAGCAAATGAGTATCTGCTATACTGACTCTGTCAGATAAATAATGACTGATCATCTATGATGACTGATAGAAAACTTTTCAGTGTATTATATTAAAAGGTGATCGAAAACAACGTTCCCCATTCGCCTGTCTCGATCGCCATATTTGTGAAATAATATGCACTACTGTCTATTGTGTACACTATTTATTAACAATATATATAAAATATATTGATGATGAGGTCTGAGAAAACATCAATAACATTAACATCCGTCTTAACCATATATGGTTCGCTCCTGCCTAGATCGTGTGTGCTGAAATTTGCGTGGGTCTGCAGGTCTGCAGCTGGAAATTATTGTGGATGTCAGTGTCGAGTTTCCAGCATTCTTCAAAATATCTTCTTTTATGCTCCACAGAAAAAAAATCTAAATAGTTTGGACCACTTGAGTAAATGGTGAATAATTTTTGGTTAAACTATCCTGTTAAATATGACTTCATATCTAAATAAGAACAAAAAAAAGCCAAAGATGGCGCCAAACTGTATTTTTCATAAATTAATCATGTTGCATTAACATCTAAAAAGGCAAGAAGATATTGATTATATTAAATTATATATTCAAAACATATAAATATTTATAATAATTACAGTACAATCTATTTCTATAAACTGTTGTTGGGAGTGTTGTTAGCTTAGAAACATGCGTATATTTAGGAGTGCATCAAATTATCAGGTCACTTAATAGGTTCCATTTTAGCTAGTAGGCAGCTGTGTGTAGACAGCAGCAACTAGCTTTTAAAACAGAGCCTATGTCTCATTTACCTGCTAAACCTCCTGCTAGCCATATGCAGCATGGATGAGGTGAGCTACTGTCATCAGGATTCAGCCAGTTACAGAACAATGTGTACGGTATGAAGTACAAAGCATAACCAGGTACATCCCGCAGTAGCATAGCTCCCGCTCCTCTGTAGAGCCCTTGAATGCCCTCGTTCTGCAGGACTGTACTAATGCAGTGTAGAGGCCCTCTGTACAACGACTGGCTCTGAATTCCCATTGACCGAAGAGGGACGCTCCCATTCCCAGCAAGGTTAAAGTTCTCTGAAACCACACAAAACAGTACATGAGTAATACTGTGTGCATTTTTAATAGACTTTTTTTTCAATTGTTTAGTTCCTCAGAAATGATTAGCATTCAGTAATAATTAACAAGGAAGCTTTCCCTTAAAGGGACAGTTCACACAAAAATGAAAGTTTACTCACAGTTTGCATTGATCCAAAACTTTATAAGTTTCAGTTTTTCTCACAAAACAATACATTTAGAAAAATGCTGGAAACCTACAGCTGTTGTCATCTATAGTTGGAAAAACAAATGATATAGAAGCCAACGACAGTTTTTTTTTTTTTTTGGTGAACTATCCCTTTAACATCAGTATGCTAAAATTCTATCTTACCTGCAAGAACAGGTTGAGTTTGCATTTGCAGTCTAATTTTGACAAGGTCAACAGGGGCTCCGACCCCCACTGAAACCAGACCGGTCAGCATGCTCGCTACAGTCAAGTCCAGCATGCTGCATGGATGTCTACCATCACCATAACGGTATTTGCTAATGAGGCGCTGTGTGTTGCTGAAGAAGCCGAATACCATAGAGTTGTAAAGCGTGATGCTAGCCAGTGGAAAGGACAGTCCTTTGAAAAAGCCGGTAACCTGTGAAAACACAAAAGATAGAGTTGTCAAAGATTGTCAGATGATGTTTGCAAGAATAAGAAAAAACTCTTTCTAAAAATACAAAAAAAAAACAAAGTCAAAACATTACATGTTACTTTAATCATTCAACTGTAATCATACAAAGCTCCAACTACACTTTTATGAGCCAAAAAACTGTAAAAACAAAAACCAAAAACGCTTTATTCACTAATTCTTCTGCAAGTTGTGCATTTACTATGGTTAATATGATGCTTGGATGTCACACTGCTGACCCTAATGGCAATGCATCATATTGCCTGTAGTGAATGATCACCTTGACCTGACGGAGACAGACAAACAAAGTCACATTTATAGTTTTTTTTTTGCCACACTAAAATATTCTAAGAGCTTCACATGATTAAAGGTTGAACCACTGAAGTCACACTGAATGTACTGACAATGTGTTTGTTTATTTTTCTGCACTCAGAAACTTTACTGTCTCTGGAGGATGAGAAAGCTTGTGGATTTCATATGTTAATTTGTGTTCTGAAGATGGATGAGTAATTAATAACAGTTTTCATTTATGGGTGAACTAACCCTTTAATATCAGAAGTAAACAGGACCTAAATTACTGTAACTCCAAGTTGGAGCAAGGGCTATTATCTCTACTTGCATTGAAATTGTGTTAATAGTGTTCTTATACTTTTCTTAAAGTTTATCTAAACTTTGGGTAATTTACATTGGTCTAAATGTACAGCAAAACAAGAATGACTCAATCAATACAAGGGTCTCTGGCCTGGAGTAATTGTGATACACCTACCACAAAAGGTTATAAAACCTTACATTTTCCTTTTTGTAGATTGTGACAACACAGTGGAGAGTATTCTTGTATCCTTTGCCAGCTTGTAAGCGAGTCTGTAAACAAGCACAAATTATATCTTTTTTTTCTCATTAGTTTTATTTATTTATACTAAATTCATCCTAAACAATAAAAGTTCAAATTAATATAAATACATATTTTGTCCAAATTATAATAATAAATGCATATCTATTTTTTTATATATACAAAAATGATTAATTATTACCTTCACTGTGTCAAGTGGATGACCGACGATCACACTGGATGCTCCTGTAACAAAAACATTTTTGCAGTTGAAGACGATGAGAGATTTTGCATCACATAGTTTAGTAGGAGGCTCTTCTAGCAGAACACAGTGTCCATTTTCATGAATAAGTTACATTGTTATGAACATTTCATGGTGGGTGAACATGCACATTAGGGCTTTTCAAAAAAACATTTCTCCTTTCATTGGAAACTAAAATCCGTTTTACACCAAAACAAGTCTTCATTATAAACGCGTGAAACCAGCTAGCGTTGCTTGCACAAAGGCGAAAAATAGTTTAAACACTTTGGCAAACTTATCTTAACTGATATTGACGATCGACACCGTGACAACAAATTCCGTAAAAAAAAAAATTATTTTTTATATTATCTTGAAACTTGAAGAAAAATATTTATTATTCTTCCAACAGCACATCACACAAAAAGCCCTAATCAACATAAACAAGACAAAACAACGCCTCTCGCGCGGCTTGTTGGCATCTCATAATTTTCCCCCATCATTTTTTATTCTTCAACCTTTCCCATTTCGCTGTAGTTTGCAGAACATAGCTATAGGCAACAGGTAGCTATCACTTTAAAGTAGTTTGGTTTACAGCCAATAACAAACAAACTTCGCGAAACGAGATAAACTGTCCCATAAAGATGCATAAAATACGTGCTAATTGATAAACATCTGCGAAAAATGTACGTTTTAGAGTTTGTATTGTCAGTCAAACACATGACACGTTTTACAAGACAGGAATCAAAATAAAGCTTACCTCCAATCCATCCTGCTAAAAAATCATCCAACTGAAAGACTGTCATTGTACAACTGAGTGAATTTACACGGGAGATTTCCACATAGGCATCGGCATTGATGCATTGATTTAAAAGTTCAAGCTAAACATCCTTAAGCTTTATTTAAGAGTTCGCCAGATCTATAAAAGCTGAGGTAAAACTTCAGCTCCATCCCAGCATTTTAAATCGGCGAGGGGGGAGTATAAGGGGGCGTTGCAGAGATACGAAAATAGATTTGTCCACCAGCAAACAGTCATTATGACTTGATTAAAACAATATGTTCAGACATATTTTCCGTTATTGTGCAATATAACGGGTAAAGTGCGCGATTCTTTATCATGTGACTTTAAACGTGGCTGCTGCTGAGTTCTTCTATAAGTTGAGGAATGCGTGGCATGTGGCGTGTCTTTCGACTGAACATAAAAATCTAATTTGTTTTTCACAAGGATTTACTGTTAATTGTTTCTGTTATTCTTAAATGCTGCTTTTGATAAATATTTACACTGCCATATGGCACATCCTTGACATGAAACGTTATCTAGGCTATAGGGTTAGATGTAAACAAACGTTCTGTAAATATCATGCTTCAGTTCATGGAAAGTTACAACGAGTTGTGATGTTTTGGAAACTTAAGGACATAGTTATAAGAAGTGCTGTAAAAAAAAAAACTAATGTAAAATCTAATCAAATGTCTTAAATCAAATTATGTCTAATGCACAACATGCCGCTTAGTCATTTCTGATTTTGACTGAATTCAGGCTATTTAGAAAATTTCTGAAATTTTGACTGTGATTACTATTTACTGATATTAAACAGCTAATTCTATTTGGTAGCCTAATGTTCAACTTCAAAACAGCACGAAATGCTTAATTGTTTAGCTTTGTGAAAAAATACCATTGATTCACATGTTTATTTTGGCACAAGCTTTGTGTTCCGGACACAATATGAACCCTATGACATATAATCTGTAGTCTACACAAAAAAAAAAATCCAAATTGGGCTTATTCAAGTCAAAATTGCTATTTAATGTTGATGAATCAACAGATAGAAACAGCACTTTAAGGTAACTTAAACACATTTACCACATATATATGTGGATAATTAAGAAAAAGTGTTTTACACAGTATTTAAACATGCTAAATAAATGAATGAAAATGTAAATTTATAAAATTAAAGTACAACTTTATAGTAGAAACAGCTGTAAAAAAAAATCACAAATGTCATAAAATCTTAAATCTGACCCTACACAAGGGTAATAATCTGCCTTAAGGTTGGGTGGGAAAATATTTAACTGACTTAATTGTAGGATATACAGATAATGTAAAATTTAAAGAAGACATTGTAATAGTAATAATCAGATGCAAGCATTCATAAATGTATAAAAACAGAAATAAATTGTTTTAAAATAACAGAAGAATTAATTTGTTGCCTCATTTGTGCTACACACTATTTGGTGTAGTCAAAATAGCAGAAAATCTGGTTTAATGTTTTGTTTGACTATTTGGCCCATTGTGACTTATCATTAACTCACTCGTAGTAATAAAGTCATAGTGTATAGCCTATTTATCCTTTATCACCTGACCTTAAAGAGGTAAGGCCGTGAGGCAATCCAGTCATCCGTTGCGGCAATCTGAAATGACTGCTTAGAAATGCAAGTTTGCTAAATAAAAGGTTTTTTAAAGGATTTTAACAAGGGCGATTCAAGTCTCTGATTAGTGTCTTTCCAGCACAGCCGTTGTTGTGATAAGTGATCAATATTTAACCACACAACACAGCCATCTTATCACCGCATACTGGATTGCACACGAGGTACAAAACACTCCATCTGCTTGTGCAAATAAATGACTATATGCAGCTCAAATGTACTTGTGCTCATTTTCATGCACTACAAGAAATCTCCTGTGCATCTGTTGTAGACTTGACTACTGATGAGGTTTGTTTGGGTGTTAAAAAGAGGCTTGGCTGCAAATTCTGTCAAACGTCAGCTGAATAAATTAAAAGCTAACAGCGCACGCACAAAACAAAGGCTTTGTTACTGACACAGAATGAGTAATGTATGCCTGGGAGAGGCTGAGAGATCGTAGCCTACAGATGTTTTTCTTTTTTTAGCTAGGACACAAACCCTAAAAAATGTTGGTCTGAGAAGAGGGACAAACAACAATTAAAAGAGACATGAACTTGGATTTCTTTTAAATTCTAAGGAAATCTGTGGCAACTCGTCTGAAACCTTTTTTTCAATCAAATGAATCCTAAAAGTCTTTTGTAGTTATAGACTTTTAAAACGTACAATAAACATTACACTGACTTAACAGCTCATGACTTTAATTAAAATGAGTTAAAACATGATTAGGCATGGGTCGGTATACATTTTTGACAGTATGATAACCTTGGATAAAAATATCAAGGTTTCACGGTATTGTGATTACTGCTCTAAAATAAGTTCTTTTTAAATGTCTGAGTAAAAAAAAAAACATTAAACAAAAAACATTTTATTTTAGGAAACATTTATAATATTTTGGAACAGTAAACATTTCAGGCTAAATAATAAAAATAAATCATTGATGTCTGCTCTCTTCATTAGTTTCAAAAGCACAGATTTATTCACACAAATTAAAAAAACCTTACATATACGTCAGGAACGGTATAACAGAATTTTTTTGAGTTTTTAAAACCTTGACTTTTCCAAACCGAGGTAAACCTTGAAACCGGTTTTCGTCCCATGCTTAAGCATGATTAATTTATTTTTAACAAAATAAAAATATATACATAATTTCTAATTTCAATCTTTCTTTAAACAATATAATGCACATTCACTGCATGAACAAAAATTAACAATAAGGTAACATTTTAGAATAATGGTCCATTAGTTAAAGCATTTACTAACATGAACTAAGTATGAATAATCTTGTCAAGCATATATTATAGCTAAATGTTGAATGTTATGTTGATTGAACTAAGTGTGGTTTATAAACTAATTTTGAGAGGATCACGTGCTTATGATTGAACACAGTTGGTACCGCATTAGCTCCGTATATTTGTACCAATCAGATGAATACTGACACACTATAAATTACCAGAGCTTTCTACTCCAGTCATCTTCGTCTTGAAGAATCCCCCTTCCACCCCTACTCCTCCCCTTCTCTGAAAGGGCAGCATGGTGGCCCAGTGGGTAGCACTGTTGCCTCACAGCAAGAATGCTACTGGTTCAGCCCTCTCCGGGCCAGTCGGCGTTTCTGTGCAGAGTTTGCATGTTCTCCCCGTGCTTCGCGTGGTTTTTTCCCGAGTTCTCCCGTTTCCTCCCACCGTTCAAAGACATACACCGTAAGTAAATTGACTTATCTAAAATAGCATCCTAAGGCAACTATTAGTCAGATATATCTCAGTAGTTCACAAGTAGGGGAGTTCTCAAGACCCATCTGAGCTCAAACTCTCCTCTCGCCCTTCAAACAGGAGGGAGCCCCGGGCTCAAGGATATTCAGAGCTCAGGACTCTCTCCCGGGACAGCATGCCAAACACGCTTTATTATCAATCATCAGCTAAGTGTGAACTCTTGAAACAACATTACATTACCTTTATGTAGGGATGCACCAATACCACTTTTTTACAAACCGATATGAGTACGAGTATTTTAATTTGTGTACTCGCCAATACCGAGTACCGATACCGATACTTCATAGATTTGGTTTCAATTAAGTTTATTTGTTCGTTTTTTGTTTTGTTTTGTTTTTTGCCTGTAGCAAGGATGAACACAAAAATCTTTAACAGGAGGCTGTTCCAAGCCTCCTGTCCAATAACCCAGACCTTATCTATTCAGGATTAAGCATGGACATTTAAAGGATTATATCCTTGCGCTTACATGTGTGCTCGACTTCACACATTGCACAAGGTGTGTGCAGTGTACGTTACCTTATAGAGTCACTGTCATTGCATATTGGGGATGCATAAATCCCTGTTTTGCGCAATTCTTTCATATTGAGAAGTCCTGCCTTTGATCCACGGTCAGGTAATCAAAAAGTACTAGATGTTTATGGGTGTTGCGGTTAATAGCTATAAATACAAAACGCAAACTCTCATTTTAAAAATCACGCGACCATCATTTCACAAAGTTTATTAACAAATCATCAACTTTTTATTAAAACAAAAGTGATTTAGCAATGCCGAGCCATTGACAAGCCAACTGCAGAAAAACAAAGCAACCATCGCGGCAACCGCCGTGATCTCTCGGACAAAAAAAAAAAGTTAATTCAACATAAACTAATGCATTATTAATGCATTAAATCTAAAGTTGGGCTTGTTAACATTAGTTATTACACTGTGAGTTAACATGAACTAACGTTAATTTTAATAGCATTAACTAACATTAACAAACATAAATAAATACCATAATAAATGTATTAATACATTGTTCATGTTAGTAAATACATTAACTAACATTAACTAATGGACCATTATTTTAAAGTGTTGCCAACAATAAAGATGTAGTTCTAAAAATCCTTCTTAATATGTAAGAATATTAGACTCTACTGCAACAACTACAACATTATTGCTGGAATCACTTTTAAGGCCTATTCACAACAGTGCACTCATAAGTGTACTGTAAAAAAGTTATATGTGAATTAAAAAGTTATGACAACATAAGTTTTTTTTTGCTAGATTAATCAAGTTTTTAAATGCTATACAAGCTGTTAAAAGTCAGTTTAATGTAATTTAAGTTAAATTACTTCAGTTCACTTTCACTTTTTTTGTATTGATCTGTATGTAAAAGATCTGCATTTTACAAAAAATAACCTTATTTTTAATCTCACAGCTGTGGTAGTGTTCTATTCCAACTGTACATGCAAATATAAATATCTAAAATATATCTGCTACAGACTTGAGTAGATGATTTTAAACTCGCACGATAGCACAGTATGAAGGCATACAACAATAAAATGTGTTGTCCACAGTTTATATATCTGCCATATTAATAGAAACATAATAAAAACACTAACCAGTGCATTCTCACCTGTAAAAGGTCATTCCATTTAAAACTTGTTTTTTACAGCCAGATGTTGTGGCATCTTAGAGAACTCATTGATTTTTCCTCTGAGTGATGACACATCGACTTTTTAAAGATGGTGGATCTATAAACTCTGTGTAATACATTTGACTAACTGGAAACTGTAATAGTATTTGCATGTTATTCTTTTGTTGTTTTCCAATGTTCACATTTGTAAGTATTAAAGTGCAATTATTTAAAGTGAAGATAATTCACAATGAATTTAGATTAGTGACTGTTATGAAATCAAAACAACACAAAAAGTTTGTGCAGCGTTAAAAGGAAAAAAAAACCAACAAAAAAAAAAACCCAGGAATTTTATGTTAACACAGATTGCAGCCTTGCTTGCATATACTGTAGCCTCCGTTAACATGATCAACACTAATGTTTATCATTATAATTGTGAACCATCACTTAGAATGTTTTTTTTTTCAAGCTAATGATGGATAAAAGCATTGACAGCCAGTCATAATCCATTGTTTTAAAGAGCTCAGGTAATATTTTTTATGCACTGGTGTGGGCAGTGAAATATTTCAACAGCCTCATCTGTTTTATATAGTGACTAATTGTAAAAATATATATATATATTTCATTTGCTTTAATGCTTTTAAAAAGAGGCATGTCTCCACACCCCACACCTAAACACAACTATCCTTGGGGGATGTGCAAATCATACTAAAATGTATGAATGACTTAGGAATTATGCCAATAAATCAAAAAAGTTATGGATTTCTTTCACAATCAACAGATTGTGTTGTTTATCATTATAGTTATCTAAAAACAAGATATCTTTATCTTTATTGTTTTTTTTAAGTCATCTATGTTGTTCTTAAAACGAATAGGCCTAAAAACACAGCCAGAAAAATGTGCATGATACAGTACTTCTAGTTGTAATTCATTTGAGAAGGCAGAGTGTTGTTGGTCAGGTTTCTTTGAGTCAGCTAGAATTAGATGTTGGTCTTGTCAAGGTTTCTGGTTTCAGTTCAGATGAAAGATGAAGTGTTTCAACCAACTCATCTGCACATTCTTGACCCACTAATAATTAAAGGCAGAATAAAAATGCCAAAAAAAGGTTGCTGTTTCTTTTATACTGTGTGTTAAAAAATAAATGTTATTTACTGCCAGTGTCAGTGACCTGAGCTGAATCTCTATAGTCAGTGACCTGACTAAACATGTTTTCATGTCTTCTTTGAGGTCTGTGTTGACACTGATCACAGTGGATCACCACCAGACGACAGTAATATTTGTTTTGTTGCTTTTGAAATAGACAGTACAAATAGTTTTCTAGACTGGAAGCTGGAATCCAAATAGGATATGTTTTAAATGAATAAAATTGACCCTGGAAATATCCAACTTTACATTGTAAGGGTCAATTATTTTTAAGCCAATCGCCATTAGGATATTAAGTAAAGATCCATTGAATTAATTAATACTGTATATTTGGTAAATATCCTACCATAAATTGATCAAAGCTTAATTTTTTATTAGCAGTATTCATTGCTAAAAACTTAATTTGTTCAGTATTAAAGGGGATTTTCTCGATATTTATTTATTTTTACTTCAGATTTTACATTTTTAAATAGGTGCACAAACTTTTAGCTTTTATATTATGATTGATTTTGTGGTCCAGGGTCATATAATATAATATAATATAATATAATATAATATAATATAATATAATCATTTACACTTTATTTTTATGGTACAATTTAGATATTATAATGACTAGATATTATAAATTATTCATTTATACTGCTACATGTTTGTTGTTTTACTACTGTAATACAACAAACATGTAGCAGTATAAATGAATAATTATAATAGTTTGATCTAAACAATAGTGTCTTTTTTTATTAAACATTTATTCCTTTAATATTCTCTTCCTGTCCTAATTAGAGCAGCTGCACAGCTTATTTGACCCATAAGGTTACGTAAGTTCAATTCACGGTATGCAAATAAAGTGAAATCAGTTGAGTAATTTATATCAGTTTATACGTCATTATAAAACCTTGACAATTGAGGTGTGTTACTTTTATCAAATCCTATTGGCTCTCAGTGTGTAGTGAGATAAAAGATAGTGATGTCATGTCACATACTTTTAGATATTGTCCTCACTCATGCTGAGTCATTTTTGTGTGACACTTTTTATTTGTCTCTTAAGTTTAACATTACTACGGCTATAACATTTAAATGAGCACAACTATAGCAGTAACCAGCCTAACAGGTCATTCTGTACACAAACCACAAAGAGAAACAAAAATGTAATTTTGACTCACTTTTTTTCTGTATTAGCATGATATGTACCTGTTATAATGTCTTGTCAGAGTCATTCAATGGGAATTTCAATAAATCTAGCTGCAAACTATTTATGTGGACGCATAAGCTTTCTGAAAATAATAATAATATTTGGAAATGGAAAATTAACAAAACAATAAAAAAGCTAGTTAACTAACTACTTTTGTCAATTAATTTTTCATATTGATTATTCTTTCTATTAATAAAATAATTTGAAATCATTTTACCGTTGAAATGTCTCTAAGAGGGGCTTTGAGTTCAGGGTTTTATTGGGATTGAATAAAATTTGTTGACCAATATAAACTTGCAGTATTCATTTATAATTTTTTTTTTAATGAAATACAAATAGAAAACAAGAGAAAATGTAGTAACATTTTAGGAATAATGCTATGAGGGCTGCATGGTGGCTCAGTGAGTGGTTGGCTCTGTCACCTCACAGCAAGAAGGTAGCTAATTTGAGTGCCAGCTGGGCCAGTTGGCATTTCTGTGTAGAGTTTGCATGTTTTCCCTGTATTGGCGTGGGTTTCCCCACAGTCCAAAGACATGCGCTATAGGTGAATTGAATAAGCTCAATTGGCGCGCATGTGAATGAGTTGTGTTGGTTGTGTTGTGGCTGGAAGGGCATGCGCTGTGCAAAACATATGCTGGAATAGTTAGCAGTTCATTCCACTGTGGTGACCCCTGATAAATGGAAGGAAAATTAATAAATGAATAAAGCTATGCAGATACTGTAAACTAGTGATATTCTATTCTATTACATTCTATTCTATTCTATCTTCTGCTTTTAAATCTAGATTCTATTTATCTATTACATACATACTGATATTTTTATAATGGAGTGAAGAAGGTTATTTTAGCATTATGTTTAGTTTTTGCATAAACGTAATCTGTTCAGATAATGGAACATGTGTGGACATCAACCTTCAAGCATTTAATGCAGTAATCAACTAGTCGTGACCCAAAACATAATTTTTGTACAATATTAATTATTACAATTTATTAGTATCTTACATTTTGCACCATCAGTTGTGGGTTTACAAACTCTGAGGGTCTTCTGTTCTTGGCTCATTTTGATCAAATTATGATTTTAGTGAATCATTAAAGAAATAGTTCATCCAAAAATGTAAAAATAAAAATAAATAAATAAATCCAGTCCACAATTACTTTTTATTATTGAAAATACGTCATTTTGTGTTTTTTCACCAAATCAGTGACATTATTTATAAATCTGGCAGTTAAAGAGTTAAAATCCTGTAATGTTTTAAAACATTGTTTTAATCAGGACTGAGGTTGATTAATAGATTTATGCAAATTGAAAAATATATTTATTTGATTCATTTTCACAGCAGTTTAATTTAGTGGATGTTTTCATCCCGAACCTAACAAAAGGGTAATAAATTTGCCCAGAGTGTATCTTAGAGTTTTTTTTAATTTTTATTCAAAGCATTTTCTCAAAGTATATCTCAAAATAAAATCATTCTGCTAGCTGAAACTGTGAAAAAGTTATGACCAAATTAAGACTTAAAATCACCCAAGAGTGGATGAAAACATCCCCAACAGCACATAATGATTAATTAATAACATTTTTTTTTTACGTTTGTATTTTTTTATTTAATTCATTCAGTTGTAATACAAGATACATCTTTAAGAGTATCCTATAATAATAAGGATGACCTTGGTCATTATTGCCATTACCTTTACAAATAGTCTATGTATCAAAAATGTTTCTTCAGAAAAGAATACATTTATGCACATACATCTGACACATACATCTAATACATGGCACATACATCTAATGATCGGATTTAGGCTTCTTACAAAAAGAAACAAAAGCAAACAGAATGGCAATATCTTTTGTTACTGATTTAAAAATGTGTGTCTAATCATCAAACTGCTGTATTTTGGTGCCAATTAATTACCAAATTCCCGCATAGCAAGTTGTTTCATGATTCAAACGTGTTTCTCTATTAGCGAACACTAGGGGGCAGGATAGGATAATCTATTTTTTTATTTTTTTTGCAGACCTTTCGATATTTGTGGTTTCGCCATGGTTTTGTTCTTTAATTACCACTGACCTTTTCTCTCTAACTATAGATTCTAATCACGAAGCACAGGCTCCGGTCCGATCCCTCCAGTTCAGTGGAAATGTGGAGAGGTGAAATTTCCTATAAATCTTTCCAGCGTCGTTCTTCTTTGCCCTTAAGTGCACACGGATGGAACTGAATACTCATTGGCTCCTCATGTCCTTTATTCCAAGACTTCCCTCATCTTTCTCTTTCTTTTATTCTGCTTTCTATATAAATATATGAAGGCCTACATTAACAATTGAAACTGTGTATACATTTAGATTTATTATGGCATTTATTATGGTTATTGCCATTGAAGGAGTACCTGTACTGCACTAGAATTGCAAGCTTTTTTTAAAGCCTCAAACATATGTAGTTATAATATCTAATGTAATTATGCTCACTATTCAAAGGTTTGTGGTCAGTATAGGAAGTGTATTATGATCAGTTTTATTATTCAAATATAACCTATAGGGGTGTCACAGTTGCGCAGTGGGTAGCTTGATCGCCTCACAGCAAGAAGGTTGCTGGTTCGAGCCTCAGCTGGGTCAGTTGGCATTTCTGTGTGGAGTTTGCATGTTCTCCCTGTGTTCGCGTGGGTTTTCTCCGGGTGCTCTGGTTTCCCCCACAAGTCCAAAGACATGTGGTATAGGTGAATTGGCTAAGCTAAATTGTCCATGTGAATGAGTGTGGATGTTTCCCAATGATGGGTTGCAGCTGGAAGGGCATCCGCTGTGTAAAGCATATGCTTGATAAGTTGGCGGTTCCTTCCGCTGTGGCGACCCCTGATTAATAAAGGGACTAAGCCAAAAAGAAAATGAATGAATGAATACTACGCTATGCCTACACTATGTAGGCTATAAATAGTACGCAGGGGCGGATTTAACCTAAATAACATAGTTTTCTAGGGTGTTTTCTATGGTGAGAGTTTAACTAATAAAATTATGTAATCATTACATCCGTGCAAATGTGTCCCCCTCCCTAAATCATGGATCAGTCCAGCAGTCAAATCAGGTTTACTTTTAAAAACAAAATGATTGCTTATGGCTAGGCCCACACGGAATCTGCGTGTGCAGAATTTCACAGAAATCCGCAGATTTCCACAGATTTTTAGCCCATTATTGAGTCTATTTATTTACTTGCGTAAATGTGTGTAAATTTATATTTATTCAGTTTTTAATTTAATTTCAGTAATATTATTGATTAATAGACCATTTCAATGTGTTCATGTCATTGGCCCATGAACATTTTCTGCTTGTTATCAAACTATTTCATAACAATTAAGAGGCAATTCAGTCGTAACTTAATGTTAAAACGGCTATCATAACATTATTTATCAATATGTGCCTCTTTTTGGATTCTCCAAAGCTTTAGAAATAAAAAATGCAAAACAGGAAATATTTTGGGACTATTGGTTTTGTTTACATCCCTGAAATGTTCAAGCAATTTATTTACTATACAGTTTGTAAAGTAATATTTTCTGTCTTTTAGTAGATGTATTATATAAGAGAGCTTTGTTTACCAAATAAGTGGATCTAATTGGATATGCATTGTAAACATTAAATAAAAGATAAAAAGGTATTATTTTTATAACATATAATAAGTTCTGCATAAACCTGCAGATTTTCAACAAAATTTTCTGTGGAAATAGCAAAAAATGTCCGCAGATTCTGTCTGGCCCTACTTATGGTCCCCAAATCACTAAATCCACCCCTGATAGTACTGTAGCCCTGTTGCAAATTAAATTGAATGTTTTCTGCTTGAATATATTTTAAATAGTTATTTGATTCTGTAACATCAACACAGAATTTTTAACAATATTACTCTATTCGTGTCAGTCTTACATGTCCCTTCAGATTAAATGTTAAAAAAAATCTAATTATTCTCAACACTGAAAACACTAATACTTTTAATGAATCGTGATTTTTTATGATCAGAGCTAAAAAGAAACGGATAATTATTTAAAATACTAATCATTTTGTAACCATGAAACAGTCTTTACTGGCATTTTCGATCAATTAAATGTAATTAAAGCTACATTTGCTGAAGCTACATTCAATTAATAATAATAAAAAAAGATAAATGACTGACCCCAAATCAAACAAACAAGACTGTGAAGTAATATAAACCAGTTATTAGAACGGTAAACAATCATTTACATTAACAGTTAAAATCAAAACAAATGTATCAGGTGCACAATGACAATGTGTGTTTAGAGCATTATAGTTTATATAGACTTTGTTTTCATTAGTTATAAGCTATAAAACATTTAACCTCGCTCTTCAACGTGATTTGCAATGCAGGATTTGCAATCCATCTACTCTAATTAAACAAATGTCCACTGTATTGGCCAGGGAACATAAAGCTCATTTGCATTCATAGAGACTCCCAGCGAAGGGCAATGTAAAACGGCACATACTGTACACGAAAATGTACAACCCGTTTGTGACATGCTGGGACAGTGGTAGTACCTAAATATTAAACCAATGCATAATTCATAATTCCACAGAAACACGATTGCGTGCAGCAGCAAAACAAGATCGACCTCTCTGGTAAATTTAGAGACCATAGAAGGACACAACAAAAACAAAAACAAAAAAAAACCTTGATGGGAAAGGTTAGCGCTGTCCTTGAGTCACATGAGCATACTGTGTGAATCACGTAAGGGTGGATGAAGCAGTCAAAGTTCCACAAGAACAAATTTCTTATGTAAAAGCATGACTGCGCTTTACCCTACAGCAGCAGATTAAAGGAGAAGCAACTTAATGTGGAGTGACAGTCCTAACGGAACTGGCTGAGAGTGTCCTGGCCACAGATTTACAGGGATTTCTACAAGATCTACAGCGACACCCAAGGAGGAGCTCAACTCTGCCATGGTTAAAGAAAATGAAAGGTTTTCGTGAATATTTGGAGAGCTTCAGAGGCGAGCGCCGTGAATTGAGCCATCTTGCTTTTCCTGTCTTATCATCTGCTGCGTGCAAAGTTTTTTGACGCCTAGTGTTGACGGCGCACACTGGAGACCTGTCTTCCTTCAGTCTTGGCTTTTTCTTCCACCACCACCAACAACAACAAGATACTCCTTAAGGGGGTGTTGTTGTACTGGCTGTCTCTCCATGTGTATGACCCCTGTATAAACAATGAAATCCTTACCGGCAAAGAAGGAGGCACATTTGAAGGAATGACTTTCCGGATCAGTGGATATTAAGCATGTTATTTACATACAAAGTGTTATGTGACCAAATGTAAGGCGACAGGGGTCCGGCATGGGATGGCTGGATGTATATAGTCAGAAGCTGGCAGGCTGTTGTGCTTAGTCATCTCTGGATTTTCCTCCATGTGCTGCCAGGCCTGAACGCTGCTCAGTCTAGACATTAGAGCTGCCATTGGTCATGTGCAGCTGGGAGCTGTCAAGCTTTTCAATCATTTTAATATGTCTACAGGGTACTGCAGTCCCAGATCTCATCTGATAATCCATACTAGCTGTGAAGATTAAAAAGAGAGAAAGAAAAAGATGCTGGCTGTATTTGTCTACTGTATCAAGAACATAAACGGGTGATTTTAGGAATTTACATTGGTAAAAATCTTTTCCCAGCTAACCATAATAGAAGATTGTTATGTAACCTCTGTTTCAGCTGATGACTAAATGTTTGCATAATTTTAAGACCATAAATGTGAGATTCCTTGATTTGTTGTGACAACAACTGACTGGCTAATTAATTTAGTAATTGTGACATTGTGGCAACATCAGTGATTGTGTGCTGGTTGGTCTTTTTCTTCTTTAATGGCAGACATGAACTTGTTTGTGGTCCATGTCAAAACTACACTCTCACAAATAAAGATAAGAAATCTGTCATTGGGGCTGTACCATTTCAAAAGGTACTTCTTTTGTTCCTGGCAGGTCCTTAAAGGTACATATTAATAACTAAAAACGTACAAATGTGTACCTCATAGTATCTTACAAGGGTATAAAAGTAAAATACAGTAAGGTATAAAAATAAACCTTAAAGGTACAAAAGTGTACCCTAAAGGTACAAATGTGCAGCTGTAAAGTCCAAAAGTGTACACTAAAAAAATCTGTTATTTTAAAATAATGGCTGTTAAATAACAGACATTTACCAAAAAAAAACAGACAGTAAATTACAGAAATTTACCAGAAATTTAAATTAAAGGAAATTTCTGTAATTTAACGTCTGTTATTTTTGACCTTTTGAAAAGGTACTGCCCCAGTGAGAGATTTTGTAACTTTATTTCTGAGAGCGTAGTATGTAAAGCCATTTTAACAGTTAGTTTTTTTTTATTGTGTTAGTAGGCTATTTTATGTGAATGTTGAATGCAAACTCAACTTAATATATCTATTTCTGTGTGGATTTACACATAATGATTTTCATAACTGTATATTTTTCGCTGTACACCAAACCCTACTCTTAAACCCAGCCATCACAGAAAACATTCAGCATTTTTACATATTCTAAATACTTAATTGTGTATGATTTATAAGCAGTTTTTCTCATGGGGACTAATAAAATGTACCATACACTCTCAGAAATAAAGGTAAACGCACTGTCACAGAGGTGGTACTTTTTCAAAAGGTACAAGTTTGTTCCTAAAAGGTCCATATTAATACCTCAAGGGTACATATTAGCACCTAAAAAATACAAAAGTGTTACTCTTAAATTTTTAGGTACTAATACTTTTGAGGTACCAATATAAACCTTTCAAGTACAAATGTGTACCTTTTGAAAAGGTACCACCCCAGTGACAGCTCGCGTACACTGTAAAAAAAAAAATCCGTAATTTTACGGTTTATTTCTGACAGCTGGGGTGCTGGAAAAAAAAGTAAAATAACGTCCATTAAATTACAGAAATTTACTGTAAAATAACAGACATTAAATTACAGAAATTACCTTAAATTTAAATTTCTGTAATTCAACCTCTGTTATTTTACAGTAAATTTCTGTAATTTAATGGCCGTTGTTTTACGTTTTTTTTTTCCGGCACCCCAGCTGTCGGAAATAAACCGCAAAATTACGGATTTTTTTTTACAGTGTACCTTTATATCTAACCGTGTAAGGTAAAAACATACTGGCACCTTAATATTCAGGCCAGTTATTATTTTAAAGGTGCAATAGAATATTGTTCTCTGATATCTGCTATGTGGCTTATGCAAGTGGTTCAAATCTCCAGAAATGGTTTTACAAGGTCCTTTATAATCCTAGAATTTACTCATAGAATGGAAAATTCTGTTTTTACTTTAAATTGATTGCTCTCGAACATACCTGTTCACCCCTGAGATAAAAAGATAATTCAAGTTAAAAATTCCCACATACATAAGAAATATAATAAGATGTGTTAAACTTTGAAAATAAGAACAAAAATATGTCACTTTTGTAATCTCATAGAACTCGCACATATTATTGATCACACAAGTGACATCAGAGTAAGTGTTTTGTTACAACTGGACTGTATTTCAAAGATCTTTATATTTAATTAATGTGTTTGTTTTTTTTACAATATAGTTAAATAAAAGATTCAATGATTCACCTATAAAGACACATTACCTGTCTCTGTGCCATGTTTTAACCAATAAAAAATATGCATCATAAAAACTCTAGAAACAAAGCTTTTTTTCTTGATCACTAGATTTCCAAGATATTGCATATAACTTGCACGAGGAAACCACAATAAATATGCAGGAGAGTATGAAGATTTTACAATGGAAAATAATTAATAGATATTTTCAGATTGTTCTAGTCCTGCTGGTTACTAGTTTGTTGCTCACAGACAGTGATGTAGCTGCTTTGACTTTGAGTAGCAAAGCACATGTGAGAAGATGTGGTATGCAACAAAAAGTATTTATGCTAAAGATTAAAACAAAGAAGTGCCAATACTGTACACCTGCTGTATACATGCCTACAGTACTTTGAGCACAGATCACACTCCATATCACAAGTAGGCTACTATTGAAGAAATATGCTACATATATATTACTGAAAATTATGTGGATGGCAACTTCAGTGTTCTGGTCATGAATTAGATCATGTTTTAAATCAGTAGACAGATAGCATATGGTCTCTTTTTTTTGTTTTTGACTACTTCTCAAAACCAGTTGTAAAGTATCTATCTAATACTGTATGTTTTATGTGTATTTCAAGAGGCATACTATAGTCAGTCCCTACAGGATTTTGCAAATTACTTGTTTGATCTATGGTTTTTCTCAAAAATTTCTCAACTCTTATGTTTTGCTGTGAAAATACTCCAAAGTTTTGTAAATTTTCCTTTTTTTTATCAAGAACCACTGAATGCAGATGGCACTGTACAGTATGTGTAGTAAGCACTATACACTCTGCCATCAAATGCATGCTTTTTATTGGTTTACTATGTGATCAAGTTTAAAGGTGGCATGAAACAGAAGTTAAGATTGTCTTCTTTTCCCCATATTGTGATGTATATCCAATTTAAACAGATCTAAGATTAGAAAAAAAAGTAAGGTGATGCATTTTATCCTTTGGGAACAAATTTGATCATTGGTAAATGGGCATTTCTAACAAAAGGAAGACATTTGGATGAAAGCAGGGCACAAACAAGCCCCACACTGATATAGCCTTTGTCCTAAAGCTACTGTATGTGACTATAAGTGAAGAAAGATAGTTGCATTGAAGGTTACGGTTTTTGATGAAAGATTTTAAGAGAATATGATTTTTTACAAAATAATGAAGTGCACAAATACATGGCACTACTATATACTTATAAAAAAATATAAAGAGCACATTTTGGATTTATGCTGACTTCAAAAAGAATTATTGGATGGCAGCTTTAGTTTTGTGTCCTTCGTTCAGCATATTTAAAAAGACGCATCAAGTTTATCCTATCTTTGAATCACTGAACCACCCACAGTCTTTTCACAAACAACACAACTAAAATATATATTTGGTTGAGCTTGTTAAATTCTAATAGAAAATACTAAACTTTATTGTCAATGAAGAAATGTACTTATTTATTTATTTTTGTAAATAAACAGTTGTAAACATGTATGTTTAAAGGGCACCTGTGATGAAAATCATCTTTTGTAAGCTGTTTGGACAGAACTGTGTATAGGCATAGTGTGTTCACAGTCATATTGGGCTGATATAAAGACAATAAGTGTTTTTTGTTAAATTTCCTGACGTTAAAATAGGATCCAAATTCCTCCCATTTTGAGGCCCACCACAACTGATGTAGGAGTAAGGTTTCCCCACCCACCGAATTGATTGACAGCTGCGTATTAACATGTCTCCGTAGTAACGCGTATAATCATGTCAACAAGACAGGACGTGCACAAAGCACCTGGGATTAAAAGATCTGTTCAGTTCGCTGTGATCATCAATCATCATCAAATGTGATCAAGAATGAGTTTTACAAGTTTAAAAAGTTTTTAAAACAGTGCATGTTTGTAATGAATTACAGCGATTTATTTCAGCTTTATCACCACAGCCGTGTGTCAGTACAATTATAAAAGAAGACGCTTCAATGCCAGTTTGTAGACATTAAATCAGGTTTATTTTGTACATGAACATAATGGATATCCATACAGCAGTGGATAGTAATGTGTATCCTGTCACATTTGCATGCAAAAACAGTGCGAAGTTAAACACGCATACTTTGCATGTGTCTGTGTGTGTGCTTGAACTTTGTAACAACATTGTGTGTGACTCATTGAAAGGCTTGAATTAACTTCACAACAAATGCATCAAATAATGATTCTTACTGTATTTTTCACAAATGTTTTGTGAGATCTGCTTCCTTCATGTCTTTCACTCTTAAGTTTATCTGACGCAGCCGAGGCGAAGATTGAAGCTCACTCTGACAGGGACGTGGGAACGGTGGGCAGGGAGAACCCGCATTAAAGGCACAGGATACATTGTGTTTAGAGCAAAAAATTCCAACATTCTAATAGGTATAATAAATAATCTGATGAGTGATTTGAGCTGAAACTTTACAGACACATTTTAAAGACACAAAAGACTTATCTTAAATCTTGGGTAAAGCGGGTATAATATATTGTGCTTATATTGTATAGTAAAGAAAATCTAAATAATACTTCAACACTCTGATGTTGCTTACTGTACATTATAAGTGCACCTCAAGAGAAACAATAAATGATAAAAAGTAATTAGTTAAAGCTAGAATTGAGTGTCAGGTGTATTGGAAAACTGCAGTTTGCTCAGTCTGGATATATTGAGGCACAGAACATATTTCCCTGAATTGTCAGTTTCTTTGGTGCAATGTCACATGTGTGTCCCCTGTTGTGGAAAGGATTGCGTGTGCACCAGTTTGGAACATGACACATTCTCATGGGGATGTACGAAGCCTCATGCATCACGACCTTCATTCCTGTCCATAAAACTTGATATAGTTTGAAGGAAAAGTTGTATATACGCTGTGCTGGACAGAACATACTTCTGAATTTTGAGGCAGCTGGACATCTCAGGGAATGTATGTGCTTTGTGTAGACTGAATTGTGATGAATCTTTATCTTTTGTAGGCTCCTTGGTTTGATTTGGATTTCTGATACCATTTTTGTTTTGTATTTGGATAGTCTGAGATTAAGTGACGAAACAAAAGTAGTACAAAAGATTGTTCATAATCAGCTCATCCTTTTAGAGTTCCCCATCCTGTGCCAAGGCTATTGTTTGCTAAATCAACCATGAAAGGGCTTGTTGTTCCATCTCATACTCTCCTCTCTGGCCTTGAGGCTTTATTGTGTTCTGTCATTGCCTTAAGTAGGACTGAATGCTCATATTGGCTCTTAGCCATAGTTTCTGCATTTTCCCCTCTTGCCCTCAGCAGTTGACAGGGTCCCCACCAAGGCTTTCTCTCTAAATAGCACAAAACTCCTACATTAAGAACCCTTTTGCCTGCAGTGGGCTGCAGCACATTCTCATTATGGCATAGTGGAGTCATTTAGGGCCTGCAGTACCTTTTAGTGCTTGAGATTTTTTAATGGTCATGGTTTAATTAAGTTAGTCTTACTGCAGGAATCGTCCATTTGAGAGGGAAAATTCTTTCCTCCGTTGTGTCCCATTTCTGAATTTAGCTTGAAAGCATCGTTGGTTTGATGAGATTCAAGATACATAAAAGAAAACAATGAACTTAAAAAAAAAAAAAAACAGCACAAGGACATAAGATCACAACATGACAACATATGCTCACAACACAATGACATTAAAAAAGCAAACATAAACTCACAACACAACATTAAAAAAGCAAATATAAACTTACAACACTACAGCATTAACAAAGCAAATATAAGCTCACAACACTATTAAAAGAGTAGACATAAGCTCACAACGCAACAACATTAAAAAAGGAAACTTAAGCTCAAAAACACCATTAAAAATCAAACATAAACTCACAACACAAGAATATTAAAAAAGCAAAAATAAACTC
>CAIGQZ010000690.1:7728289-7744329 GCA_903798205.1 Danio tinwini | reverse complement strand
AACATTAAAATAGTAAACATAATCTCACAACGCAACAACTTTAAAAAAAGCAAACATAAGCTCACAAAACACTATAAAAAATCAAACATAAACTCACAACAATATTAAAAATGCAAACAAGATTAAAACAATGTTAAAATGGTAAACATAAGCTCACAACAATATCAAAATAGTAAACATAAGCTTTCAAAACAGAAAAGCAAACGTACGTAAACTCACATCACAACAACATTAAGATAGCACAATAGAAATGCTCCCAACCACTAGCGGCAGTGTTGGCAATGAAACACAGATTACTACAAGAAATTCCAGATATAAGTAATTGATCTTACTATGTGTTATCAGTTTTTAAATGAACAATGTATTTTTACTAAACAAGTACCTTTATTCTAAATTTACTTGCGTTTAAAAAAGTATTTGTATTTATTTTTATATTCCTATTGTAATTGCAAAACATTAATTTAAAATCAATTACAATCATTAGATCAATCACCTGTATGACAAATACATTCAAGAACTGTTCAAAATAATACAGTTATAAATTATAATTTTTATCATTATAAATTATCATATATATCAGTTATAATATATCAGTTTTGTATGGGTATCAGTACATGTAGGAATAGCTTATGTGAACTTTGTAATGTTGAAGTAACAATATCTAATGCATTTTTTGAAAGTAGGAAGTACGGAACAAAAAAAAGGAAAAATGATAAGAGAAATAAGGAAAACCGTTACACAGACTTTAAATTTAAAGGTTTTAATAAAATGGTCAAGTGAAATCAATAGTAAAGTCTTCTTTGTTTGTATTAAAGAGATAGGATTGACAATTAGAATATACCGTTTCTAGTGGTCGGCAGCATTTCTGTTGTGTTGCTGTTGCTTTTAATGTAATTGTGTTATGAGTCATTGCGTTGTGAGCTTATGTTGTGTTCTTACGTTTACTTATTTAATTATGTTGTGTTGTGCACTATTGGGCCACAGAATAGACCAATCACAACAGACTGGACCACATCTGACCATTCAGAGCCATACCTGTCTACACTTCCGTATTTCAGACCCATCTCCCGCCACCCTCCCATTTTGTTATTTCTTTTGGAAAACTTCCATAATTTCACACTGCCCCCTGTCCTCAGCTTTTTGGTACAGTCTGTAACATCCCCGAGTCACCAACTTTGGTATAGTATACAATCACAGAGGCCTGAAACCCGGTCCATACTATAGTTACTAACACCACAGTACAGTTACTAACACGGATCTCAACTGTGTTATTCAGACAAAGAATTTCCGAGACAAAAGTTGGCAGGTATGGTCAGAGCAGAGAAAGCTTTCAGAAAGGAGGGCTTTAGAAAGAAAGAATCTTCATACTAATCATTTGAGAATCCTTGAGAAATAAGTGATGTGAAGTTTATTTATAAATTCGAGAGGAGCATGTGGTCCGGCATTAGCTAATGCATGATCCACCAATCAGATGATTCCTAAATCACTATAAATTACCAGAGTATCTTACCTAAGCCATCTTCGTCTTGAAGAATCCCCCCTTCCACCCCTACTGCTCCCCTTTCCTTGACAGGGCGGCCTCAGCAAGAATGTCACTAGTTCAAGTCTTTACCTGGCCAAGTTGACATTTCTGTGTGGAGTTTACATGTTCTGCCCGTGTTTGTGAGGGTTTCCCCCAGGCTCTCCGGTTTCCTCCCACAGGTCAAGGACATATAACATAATTGACCAAACTAAATAAGCACCATTTTGGGCATGCTTTTGCTAAAAATGGTGATTATTGTGCTCCCCATAAAATATTAGTTTACTTTCAAAACATGTTTATGACAAAACTATCATATCCTTCAAGAAACTTTGCATACACTTGCTTTTGTGATAAATAATTCTATGTAAATAAAACAATATATTTTGGTGCATTTGTGTTAGCTCTCCAAAAACAATGCATTTTCTCTCAAAGGTATTGTGTTCCCCATTGAAATTTTAGATTTGCTCAATTTTGTGGGTGAAATTTTTTTTTTCACAAAACATTTGAGTACTTGGTGAAAAGAAAAATGTTTCAGTTGTACAGGATATGTAGTATAAAAGGACATAGGTGCTTATTTTCCCCTTAAATACAACATTTAATGTTGTTTTGTATTGGAAATATTTTGTATCCCACCTTTCATTCCTATTTCAACACAGATGTTCACACATGCTTTACATTTTACACTTTATATTTGATTCAGCGTGACATATTAAGGTCTATCAGAAAATAATTCACCTCTTGAGTAGTTGGCTTAAAACCCCCAGAAGCTCTTTTCAGACAGCTTAATCTTTTGATCCCCAGTCCCTCTCTCCTTTTTGTATTTAGGAGGTATAGAAAAGGCAGGTGCAGTGCACAGATTTGCAGAGTAAAAGATGTTTATGTTGCAGGCAGACATCCACACGTTTTATTGGGAACAGATGGCAAATACATGATAAGAGCATCTTGGGTGCTGTCTTTATGGAATTTGTTGCTTGTTGTTCTCGGTGCACTGCAAGGCCGCTTCAGAGCAAAGTGAAACACTTCTGTAATCATATCTCTAACAGCCATATGGTAGCCCTTTCATTTATTCATTTATCAAACGTTTGAACTTGCATAACAAAGGGTTTAATACAGTTGCATAAAAAAGTAAGTTTGATACTTCTGACAGTAGATATATTTGGCAGAGATTTACAGTGCATCTTGAAAGAGGAATTTATGTGTACTATTTATTTTTCTTTTTTAGACAAAAGCTTTTCGTTAAGTGGCATTTTCCACCTTCTTAGTATTCCTCAGTGTTTTATGTCAAATTAACAATGTTAAAAGTAAAAATCTGGGATTTATTCAGCCAGCCATCAGAGGGAGCTCTTAAAAACTAGCCATGTATATCTGGCTACCTGTATAATGGCCTGTTTCCACTGGGTGGTACGTTACGGTATGGTATGGTTCAGTAGGGTATTATGGCCATTTCCACTGTCAAAAGGTACCTAAAAGCAAACCGTACCGAACCACTTTTTTGGCAGGGTACCTACTGTAGCACAACAAAAGGGTACCAAAAGGCGGACCAAGACGCGCAGCTGAATACTTTTGGTTTACAGAGATATGTCACTCGCTCATGCACAAGCAGGAGAACGAAGACAAAAGAAGCATCGTTTTTAAGTACACAGCAAAGACATTACACCGTAATAATACATACATATAATAATGAGCCATGGTCGACCCGAGCTTAAACAAACCTTGTTGTCGTCTTGATGAGCAGCCACAAAGCCAAGAAGAACAGCAGAATCTACCCTGTGCTCCGTTGTTGTTTAAAAGGCCATCTACAGCGCGAGCTGTTTCGCTTACTTGTGTGCGCTTGCCGCCAGTCTATATTTAATATAACAAACTTCTTGAGCTGATGATAGTAATGTGCGTGTGATTTTTGAAGTGCTTCTGACACCTGATCCTTTCAGAAATGGACAAACGTGAGAGTGAAGAGTAAAAAAAAAAAGAGAGGCCCGGCAAAACAAAGAAGCAAATGATTGTTTCAGCAACCTAAAACATTAACAAAGTGCCATGTTTAACTATTATCATCGCCTTTTGGACTATTATGAACTGGGAATGATGGAAATACTTTCTAGCAAGAGGTTACATGTGCTGAAGATTAAAGATAAAGATTTGCAGGTTTGCACTGACTGTGGGCTATATGTTGCATGTTGTTTTTGAACCCAAATAAGGACTAAATCTAGCTGTGTGTAGTTTTTCTGTAATTGGTAACATATTGGAGACTATAAGGGTCTGTATGTGTTCATATATGTTGCATTTATTAATATATTTTATATAATTGCTATATCATTGATCTGCAGTTATAATCATATCATGTTCATAGAAAGGTTAGTAATGAACATTTATACTAAAGTATTTATGGGTATAAAGCATCTGTTTTGTGAGAAGAGCGTCTCATATGATATGTGAACGACCCGTACTGCTTTACTTTGACATTTATTTGAGCAAGAATGACGTCGACTTAAACTTTCTGTTGTACTTTTGGTACCATTGGTACCCTTTTGGCAGTGGAAATGCAAGCGTGATAAAGGTGACCCGTACCGTACTGTACGACTTAGTGGAAACGGGCCATAATTAGCCATGTTTTACACTAGATGCTTTGTTTATAGCTATTACCTGTTTCATCACCTTTTATATTCTGATGGATTACTTTTTGTTAGATGACTTTATGTTGGATTACTGTTTCCAGATTACCTTTTTTGCTTTGATTTGGATTAATTTTCTACTCCTGTTTACCTTTTCTGCCTTATCAACTCCAGTGTTGGCTTGTGCTTTGGATTTGTTTGCTGATTTTAAAACTTCCTGCATTTGGATTCTGGCTTAGCCTCATGTTGAATGTGTTAGCATGTAATGGTGTTTTTGTTTTACTTCACCAGCAATGTTGAAAATCTGATGTCTCTAAGCATTGATCACCTTTTTTTTCTCTTAAATTGTTGATATATGAAACATCCCTCCTAAAAGCCACCACTGGCATGTTACTTTTGTTATTAGAATATCAAGACTTTTTTATACTAATGGGGCAGTTTTGATATTTGTCTGTGTTATAGTATGGGTCAATGATTTCAGTGGTTAAAATTTTTTAACACAAACTGTTGAAATATAATGTTGAATTATTATTATTATCAGGTTTCGTAAGGATGCTGAAAATCCTGGAAAATGCTTGATTTCTAATATAATGTTTTCAAGGTTAGAAAAGTGCTTGGATTTTGTACAAAGTGCTTGAACCTGCTTGAAATTTGAAATTTCAGGCCTGAAATTTTATCTTTGCAAGCTTCATGCAAAATGCATATTTGCACTTAATGCCAAACACAGCGCTCAGGTATAGACGAATTACCAACCTACTTGCAAAAAAAGACCAGCTGCAATAGCAAACATGTGGTGTTGTGCATTAGGATGTCCAGAAATAGAAAACTTAACTTTTACCATACACCACACTGCTTTCAATGCCGACTGCAGATGTCTTTGGCTAAAGGAGCTGAATGAATTGACAACCTACTTATAAATGCTCGACTCTGCAGTTCTCATGTTATATCAGGTAAGTTCAGGCTATGCTGAATCATACACATTACTCGTTTTTGATTGCAGCAATGCTTTTGGCAAAACAGTTACATATGGTTACATAAACTGGGGACACTGAATGCTTATAATAAAACGTGAAAGTGTAAGTTATTAAAGTTGGTTTTATATTCATACATTCATTCAGGGACAACTTGTGACACACTTGTGGAGTGTGTCTATATTGTTTACCACGGCACTTTGAGTATTCGGTCTGAAATAACGTGCAAGTGTGACTTGAAAACAACATTAACACTGTTTATTTGATTGTGAACAATGTTGTACTTTGATAGTCATTGGCTGCTAATATGATTACGCTATTTAGAGTTTGCAAATAATACTTTTATGAAATGATATTATTAAGGAGAAAGTCTGAATGTGTGAATATAAAACCAACTTTACCTTTATGTGTAAGTTCACATATCTTGGGCCTGCTGTATTTTCAGGTGTAGTTCGCTGTCAGAATGCAGTTTTGCTGTTGATGATTATCCTGGCCTTGTTGTATAACGTTAGCTCCATCTTTTTTCCCCTTATCTTTGGCTTGGCAGAACCTCGGTTTTTAGCACTACATAGTTTTGAATCTGGTAATCAGTGAGCAGTATTTCTTGCTCATGACTACACAGAACACATTTGTTGGCATCCAAACACTTGTAGGCCTTTAACTTCTCTCTTGTAAAATCCCTTGGAGCTTCAATGAGACTGTATATTTGGGGCTGGATGCTTGGTCATTTCGTCTTTTCGTTCATTGGGAGGGTACTATCGCAAATGGACCTGTCAGACAAACGCTGCTCACTTTAACGTTAATTTTGCAGAATCACTGTGCTTATCACGGGGTGATAAGCTGTTATAATACGCTGAAAGCATTATGTAAATAATATATATGTAATCAATATATCTTATTTCCAAGACAACAACAAACTCTGTACCGCATCGTATGTCATTCCCTCATTGTAAATGCTAGCGCTCCCGTTTTTTTGCCACCTCCCTGCGCGCGCATCCTGAATGTTTACAAACAAGGTAATTGGTCTATAGTTAAAAACCGTTGTCATGTCAACTTGCTGCAGTAAACAAAGCTCGCAATGCCTGCCCCGCCTTAAAGCTCTTCTGATTGTTCCACTGCTCTTGAACTGAACGCGAATGGATTGGTTAATATCAGCTGTCAATCACACAGTTCAGATGACAGCTACAGCCGCGAAAATGTAAAGGTCTTGGATGTCTGGATACGAGAGAATGAAAATAACACTGACAGATTTTGTCCGCCTAAAGTTACAAATAACGGCACATCTGATCAGTTGATCATGTGGTGAATGTTAATCCAGCATTTACACTTTTTGAAGAGAGAATAAAAGACTTCCGGTGGGTTAAAGTCTGCTATGAAAATGACTAAAGCCATTCACTGTAAAGCCTGAGGGACGGAGTTTGCAGGTAACTTAACAGCGTTTCCCACACATTTTAAGCACGAGATGTTCTGTTTAATCTTTTATTTATTTGTCACGATGTTGTCAGTCATGCAACTGCAGTGTGTACACCATCGCAAAAGGGCCTGCAGTCACTAAGATTAAACTAATATTGCGACTCAAGAAAAGACCGTTATTGCTGTTAAGATGACATGCAAATAATAATATGTCAATATCTACCTACCTACCCTATTTGGCCTACTCCTGGATAACTAGTTATTGTTTTTGCACTGTATTTTGTTCAATGCAGTTTGATTTTTGCATTTTTCAGATTTTTTCCTAAACTCAACAGTTTAAAAAGGGCACTTCATTGCCAATTTAAATTATTGATCGTGTTATTCAAGCCACACTATGTGAGGGCTGCTCAAGATAAGCAGAAGGCAGAAAAAAAATATTCAAATTTTACACAATTAACGTTAAAGTGTTTATTGAAATTGAAATTATCTCTCTGGTGATTATTTGTCAATTATATATAGGTTATATAAAATTCCCAAACTACTTACAGAGAGGTGATACAGTTTGAACCATTAAGGCCCAATCCCAACTATACCTCTAGCCCTTACCCTTACCCCTACCCCTTGTTTTGCACGTTCACGTCAAGGGGTAGTTGTGTCCCAATTCTCTTTAACTTTTACGACAAACAAACAAATGTTTTAATATATTCATAACCGCGTTCGTGCTTTATCGTCATGCTTTAAAAAAAACGCAAAAAAACCTGCGCTAAATTTCGCGATTTATAATCCCTAATAATAACTCCTGTACACCAGTCCCACAACATTCTGACACTCGAACACCCTGTCAGAGCAGTCAAGTGGCTGAAAATGAGCTTTTTACAGTATCTGGGATAATGTTAATGTTGTTTTCGTGTGTTGTTTCGTGTGTTCATGAATATGGCCCCTGTGTAAATACATAGTACAGTTACGATCTTATTACATTACATCACATTATATTGTTATGATAACATAATATAAGTCTACAGTTATTTCGTGAAGATAAACACCAAAAAATAACACAACTGGAATAACTACAGCAGTTGTCATCGTCTGATCTCATATGAAGCAAGAGATCGTGATGACAAATAATGACGTGTGCAGTGTTGTGCAATGTGTGCAGTGTTGACCCAATTCTTAATGGTAAGTTTTGAAGCCCTTCCCCTTAACCCTCGGTTGTAAGGGCCAAGGGGAAGGGGTAAGGGTACAAAAATAGAATTGGGATTGGGCCTTAACATGTTTTCTTTTAACCCCTTAACTGTCACCATTTGACAGGTGGGACATTTGCATAGAGTTACAACAGTACCTTAGTCCTAACTTAAAGTAATATTGACAATAATAAAAAGTAATATTAAAGTTCTGCGTCACAGTGGTGCAGTGGGTAGCACGATCGCCTCACAGCAAAAAGGTTGTTGGTTCGAGTCCCGGCTGGGTCAGTTGGCATTTGTGTGTGGAGTTTGCATGTTCTCCCCGTCTTTGCGTGGGTTTCCTCCGGTTGCTCCAGTTTCCCCCACAGTCCAAAGACATGCGGTACAGGTGAATTGAATAAGCCAAATTAGCCGTAGTGAATGAGTGTGAATGCAAGAGTGTATGGGTGTTTCCCAGTGTTGAGTTGCAGCTGGAAAGGCATGTGCTGCGTAAAACATATGCTGGAAAAGTTGGTGGTTCATTCCGTTGTGGCGACTCCTGATTAACAAAGGAACTAAGCCAGAAAAAAATGAATGGATGAATGAATTAATTGATGAAAGCTTACAAACTATGGTTTCCATATTTGGTGACTGATTTTCAAAACAGTTGACATAGGAACAGTTCATTAATTTGCAGCATAATTTTTTTAGACTCATAAGGATTTATTTAGTTACATGAATTTTGAATAGCAATGCACATATAATATTATGAACGACTGGTCTTGAAAGTTTGGTACTACACCCAAACAAAATCTGACTGTAAGCTCATTTTTGAGATGTCAACTTTAGGTAGAAAGAGACCAAACCTAAAAAGATACTTTATACAATAACTGACCTTTTTTTTTTTTTTACATTTTTGGGTGAATATCCCAATAAATCTATGCTCCAAAGTAGTCAACAATTTAAGTTGAAATGCCATATTGTGTTTTATTAAAATAGCACAATGGATTTAAATGTGAAAAAGTACATACAGCATATATAAACGTAATTTACCGCAGTTGTTAGGTGCTGGAAAAGCATAAAAATGCCACTTGAAAGTGTTTGAAAAGTGCTGGAATTTGAAATAGGAAAAGGTGTAAGAACCCTGTATTATTATTATTATAGAAAAAATATTCATAATAATGTAAGACATTATATTTATATTATTGTATTATTAATTAATATTATTATGAAAGTAAAATGGTTGAAAATAAGAGCCAAAAAAGACGATGCTGCACTGCACTGCTCAGCAGTGTTCAGCATGCTGGTTTCACTCTACCTTCAGTCATAGTCACTGCGCGGTGTGAATTGGCTTTTACACTGAATGTGGAAAACTCTGCACTATGAACCTATTTATAGTAGCAGAGCACATGCTTGACTAGCTCACTATTCTGCTTTGTGGATATTCTGCTCATGTTACTGTATACATAGCTGTGCGCAAACCACACATGCTCCACTGAAAATGGAGTCAGTTCAAATAATGTGACGTCAGGACATTTCAATGTAGTCCATACACGCTCCTTAATTCAATAACGCTACTGTGCTGTCATGGCAATGCGGGTAAAATGTCACCTCTCGACTCGTTCACTGTCAAAAAATGTGGATTTGTTTTATTGGCTTGTGTTTTGTATTAAATCGGTATAATTTTGGTTATTGGGTTACATGTAAAATGTCTTGCAAAATTACTTTATAATATTTAATTTATTATATTATAAATAATTATTACAAAGCATTTTTGTGTTCAGTTTTAATAAAAAAAATAATTGGTCACACTTTACAATAAAGTTTCATTAGTTAATGTATTTACTAACATGAACTAACCATGAACAATGCATGTACAGTATTTATTAATTATAATTCACCATTTACTAATGCATTATTAAAATCCAAATCCCGGCTTGTTAGCGTAAGTTAATGCACCGTATGTTAACTAAACTAATGATGAACAACTGTATTTTCATTAACTAACAGTAACTAACATGAACATATACTGTAATAAAGGCGTTGTTTATTGTTAGTTCATGTTAGTAAATGCATTATGTAACATTAACTAATACAACTTTATTGTAAAATAATTTTTTGGTAAACAATCACTTTAAATACACACATTAACCTTGACAACCATAAAACACATGTCTGTTCCTCCAGTTGGTTTTACAGACCCTCTATAACCATTATGGTCTCAGGTGGTCGACTTTTGCCATCCAATGTCTGTAGATATACAAGACTGTTAGCGAGGCTCCAGCAACTGGACCCTCTCAGTGGTGTGTAAAGAAGCATGAAGGTTGAGTTCCCTCAGGAAGGTTGAACAAACCCTCATTGTAACAGTTGTGCTGTCAATGCTAATCTAAGACAATTGAAAGAAATAGTCTCCCTGCTCTTCCATGAGTAAAGTTGATACAAGAGCGCATTTGTTTTAGTCAGAAATGACTCTAACATTTATGATTCCTGATGATGTAGTGAAAGAGTCTCGTCTTAGCAGGTCAATGCCATTACACCCCTCACCTTCAGAACTCCTCCGTCTTTGCTTGTGCAAAAAAAACCCTATTATATCAGGTACAATTCCTCAAACACACACCTGGTCTCGGCCATAAATCTCTGTCTCTATTATAGTTCTGCCAATAGCATGGCCATGCTGGCTGCACATACTCTTTATAGTAGGGTTTGATGCATATTTCACCGTGCTGGTTGGTGACAGAATGGGGTTGGAAAATGAGGGAGCAGCTTCATTATGGTACTAGTGGATTGTTCGCCGGAGCTGCCAAAAGTGGCATGAAATGGGGGAGAATAGAGCTGGAGAAATTGAGGGAAGGAATGAGAACGAAAAAATGGGAATGAGACAAACCGTACCGACCATCAGCATCTTTTTTTTCTTCCTGGATCTGAAGCTGGTAGCCAGTCAAGCCAGCGATTCTGTCGTGTATTGACAGGATGGCGTTCAGCACGATAGCCATTAAAACTTCCTGAGAACAGCAGTGGATCTGTTTTTGCTTAACAAGCACTGACCCGTTTTGCTCTAACATGTCAGTTCAATGCGTAAATTTCCAGACCTGCTATCTGTGACAAATGAAAAGCAATAATCTCACTAGTGTACTTGCATCATAACACACGCAGGAAGCTCAAAGAAAATGATTTAGTACCTGGAATCACTGTAAAGTGAATGGACTTCAAAATTATTCCAAACATTGAAAACAGAAGAACATTTCAAAGATCTTCTTTTTGTTGCATTGGTTTGAAGCCTATTCACATTCTATTAGCAATTAATGATTACAGTGTTGTATGTGTTTATGTATGTCCACTAATGTGCATATACATGCAGAGAGCAGGTATGTATGCATAATCATAATGACAAATGTGCTAAGTAATTCAGTTCATATTGCTTATTTGCACACCAGCCTTCTGTAGTTGATGGTTGTTAATTCACAATCACCATTTTGATGGACTGTAACTGCAAGTCGTCCATCCAAACTGAAAGCAGGAAATACAGGCTGTGAAATATCTGTTAATTAACAGTTGCCTGTAGCTTGTGATTCATGCCTGTTTTCAGTTTATGAAACAACCCATACAATATATTTCAAACTACAAAAAATGTCAATAGTCACTTTGTGAAAAGTTGTCAGAGCAGAGAACAAGGTCTGATAATGCATTTTAAAACTGTAAATAGAGAGAAAATAGAAGGACATTTTCTTAAACAGTGTGTGAGCTGCTTATTTCAATGCAAAATATAAAAGAAATTGACACTTCATTCACCTTCATTCACTACAATCAAGTCTCAGTTTATTTATGGATACTTATGGATAATTCAGACTTGGCATGCTATGTTACACACACTAATAAAAGTAAAATCTTAAAGCGCACAACAGGGGCACACTAAAACTGATAAATTTATCATGTTGTGTCCATACACTACCTGACAAATGTCTTGTCACCTATCCAAGTTTTACGAACAACAAATAATAACTTAACTTTTAGTTGATCATTTGGTATTAGAAGTGGCTTGTATGAAAGGCAAAGGCCTCTAGATTATGCTTATTTTACCAAAATAAAATATGATCATGTCTTGATTTTTAATGATTTAATTAGGACAGTAAGTCTGACTTTGCTTATACAAAGTCTTGTCACTTAACAGAAATAATGTACAGTATAGAATGTAAAGATGGTGCAGTGGAAAAAGAAATTAATATTGTGTATAACTCTATCCATACATCTCTGCAATAATTTAAGTGACTTATTTATAAAGTCATCTAGAAAGGCAAAGCATTCTTGCAGGACTCCCAGAGTTCATCAAGATTCTTTGAATTCATCTTCAATGCCTTCTCCTTCATCTAATCCCAGACATGCTTAATAATGTTCATGTCTGGTGATTGGGCTGGCTACTCCTGGAGCACCTTGACTTTCTTTGCTTTCAAGAACTTTGATGTGGAGGCTGAAGTATGAGGAGCGCTTTCCTGTCAAAGAATTTGCCCTCTCCTGTGGATTGGTTTGTAATGTAATGTCTTGGTATCTCAGGCTGTTGATATTTCCATCCACTCTGCAGATCTCTCGCACGCCACCATACTGAATGTAACCCCAAACCATGATTTTTCCTTCAGCAAACCTGACTGATTTCTGTTACAATCTTGGGTCCATGCGGGTTCTAATAGGTCTTCTGCAGTATTTGTGATGATTGGGATGATGTTCAACAGATGGTTAATCAGAAAATCTATCTTCTGACACTTTTTCAAATTATCAACTTTTTGCTTTTACAACTGGGATCAACGACAGGACTTTTGTCATGTAGTGTTCTGTCACAATGCAATTTAGACAATTTTTGCAAAATGTAGAATATGTTGCTCTGGTTATGTTTAGTTGGACGTTTCGGTTAACAAATCCACTAGAGGGTGCTGTCTGCATCTGAAATATGTTACTTAGGGGTATGTTTTATTATGTGTCATTACACGTCCTTAGGGTTAGGGTTCAATACAGTTGTTGTACAGATGTGAACTGATCTAAACCCTTCCCTCAACCCAACCAAATGGTGTTTTCAAAAGTAAAGGTAAGAAAAAGTCCATCACAACAATGTAGTTGTACTTTGAGATTACATAGCGTTTACATATTTTGTGGATTTTATTTTAGATAGGTGAGGTAGATGTATTGAATCATAGACACTGTTAAGCTGTTTTGTGGTATTTATTTGGTGTTGTGCAAGGAAGTGCGCAAATATAACCTTAAATTTGTCGATAATATGTCTCTGTAAATATCATTAGTGTAAAAAAGAACAAAAAGCCTTGTTTTCTGATAGACAAGACACTTGCCTAAGCATACTTACCTATCACTTGCCTAAGCAATATTAAAATAAAAAAAAAACTATTTTTTTTATTTTAATATTTTTGTTGCTGTAGGTGATTGCTTTTGTGTTTTGATCGTTATTGACATGGCTTATGTAACAGCATACTTCTTGCGTTCTGCTGTTATCTGAATTTTCTCATTTTCTGAATTTTCTGCATTTCTCTTTTTCTCGTTTTGCCTTGTACAATGTGATCAGAAGCTGCTGATTTTATCTTTCCAGGTATGGCACTAAAGATCAGATTAATCTTAATTTTCAATAGCAATGTAGAGTGCAGTGTTTTTGTATTGGCTTTGTGGAAGCAAGAAAGCTGGTTAATCATGCAGACACATAAAAAAAAAATTCTAGTAGAATTTGCTGCACAAAAAATCATGCACAAAAGGTCATAAAACAATTAAGTTAAAGAGTTATTTGATAATGCTTTTATCATTCGTTTGTCGTAAGGTAAAAATATTGAACTGTATATTATAATGTGAACTCATTTACCATAAGTTTATCTTTTTAATCTTTGGGTTTCAACACTGAGCACAAAATAAGTATTACCTTGTTGCCATCCATCCTGATATCCTTCCTTACATTCCAACAAATAAAAGTAATTCATCTGGAAATGACACTTTACTTTTAATTACCACTTAAATACATTATTTACTTCTTCGCAAATGGAAAAAGACTCGGACTGACTCTTTTATATTGCCATTCAATAGGCAAAAAACTATTTCCTTACCACCATCAAATCTTACTCTGAGTCATAAAGATAAAATGTTGGAAGGAGGAGGGTCATCTGAATCAATGGGTTCTTAACTTTGATGCTATATGGCATACTTAATGAGAAAAATATATTTTACTACCCCTTGGCATGAAATGCTGGACTAAGCTTTTTTCCAAGGGCAGCATTCAGTCTGACCTATCAACATTCAGTCCAGCATCTGCTATAAATTGCAAGGCTGTGCGTTAGAAAGGACTTATATTGATTACGAAGAGTGAGTGGGACACTAGAGCTTCGCTCTATTTAGATTCTTATTAACCAGAACACATACACACACACACACACACACACACACACACACACACACACACACACAGACACACAGACTTGAGTTGACCGACACAAAACACTGCTACTTCAAATGCATTTGAGATGTGTGCAAAAAAAAAAAAAAACTTTTCAGGACGATTAAAGGATTCTACAAATGATGTTACTGTTGATATCGACGACAATTGATCTGATTGTTACTGCTTTTAATCTGCATAATTAAGATTCTGGTAACACGACTCCTATTTAACTTAATGACTAACATAAATTACTAAAACAATTTTTTGATCTTCATTACAAACAAAGTGTTTGATTTAATGAAGCATTAAGAGGGAACATAGTTGTGTAATTGAAGAGAACAACCAAGAAGTACTGTTTGATGTGATCTTTATTTTCCTTGTAAAACTGTAGATGTTTTTTATTTTATTTATTTATTTATTTTAATAAATCTGTCCTGTGGTCACTGCAAAAATAACAAGGAAATATATTGATGATGGGCTCAAGCCCTGATGACTTGTGGGCACTTACATTTACCCTTCTGTAAGCAACCAAATATGTATATCTTTTAATTATTATTATTATTATTATTTTGGATCAGAATGGTATGAGACTTGACAAAAATGGCTGCACTTGGGATTTTTTTTTTTTTACAATAGTGTAAAATGACAGGAAGAGTGTTTTTTTGGTGGTTTAAATGGCTGGGCAATTGAACAAAGATGACTTTCATGTGTATTTTATTAGTAAATTCAAGTATTGTCCAGCACATTGTCAGTACTTCACTGACAAGCTATGTAAACTTGTGTTTAAAATTAAAATCAGTTTAATCTGACAATGATTTAATCAAGATAATTGTTCAGTGATGATGACAGTGGTTTGCGTCTCTCCTCTGTGATCTGCGGCTGTGTGTAGTAAATACTACATGTGAAAATATAACACGCTGTACACTCTCAGAAATACCTTTATACCTTTTTAGGTCCATATTAATACCTCAAGGGTACATATTGTTACTTAAAAAGTACAAAATTGTTCCTCTTAAAATATTTAGGTACTAATATATACTTTTGAGGTACCAATATGAATCCTTTAAGTACAAATTTGTACCTTTTGAAAAGGTACCACCCCAGTGACAGCTCGCGTACCTTTATTTCTGAGTGTAGAATAACATGTTTTTACTTCATAATGAACAAATGCTTTTGTGAAATAATTTTATAGTCATGTAATGATCAGTCAAGTTGAATCAATGACAGCAGTTAATTCATATTTTTATAATGCTACTCCTTTTTTTTCCCTTGTTTTTTTAATATTTCTGCACAACAGCGCCTTCTGGCCTTTGAAGGAGATTCACTACTGAACACACAACCATGCTTCCCTACCAAGGTGATTGCAGGTATGATCAATTGGATTTGTGATTTAATTTTGATTAATCATTAAGCTCTAGTGGTTTATGAGGACTCTCCATTGTCATAATGTCTTTTATATAAAAATATATGATTGTCTTACCCTTAAAGGGCACCTATTTTACTTTTTTAAAAGATTTAAGATAAGTCTTTTGTGTCTCCAGAATGTGTCTGTAAAGTTTCAGCTCAAAACAGCCATCAGGTTATTTATTATACTTTTTATAATGTTTGGATTTTCTGCTCTGAACTATGTAGCTGTTTTTGTGGCCTATGCCTTTAATGCTGGTTCTGCCCACCTACCGCTCCCACTTGCCTGTCAGAATGTGCCTTCGTGCCTAGGCTGCCTCAGATAAACAGCACAGTGACAGACATGAAGGAAGCAGATCTCACGTAACGTTTTTAGAAAATACGACAGTAAGAACTTTCCCAATGATTATTTGATGTATTTGTTGTGGAGTTAATTCAAGCCTTTCTGCGATGAGTCACACACAATGTCGTTACAAAGTTCACACACACACACACACACACACACACACACACACACACACACACACACACACACACACACCTGAA
>CAIGQZ010000690.1:7713159-7727889 GCA_903798205.1 Danio tinwini | reverse complement strand
ACTATCACACACACACACACACACACACACACACACACACACACACACACACACACACACGTTTAACTTTGCACTGTTTTTGCACAGCAAATGTGACAGGATACACGCTACTATCCACAGCTGTATGGATATCTGTTATGTTAATGTACAAAGTAAATCTGATTTAACGTCCACAAACCGAGATTGAAGCGTCTTCTTTTATCATTGTTTTGACACGCGACTGTGGTGATAAAGCTGAAGTAAATTGCTGTAATTCATTACAAACATGCACTGTTTTAAAAACTTTTTAAACTTGTAAAACTCATTCTTGATCACATTCGATGATGATTGATGATCACAGAGAGCTGAACAGATCTTTTAATCCCAGTTGCTTTTTTGCTTTGTGATTATACGTGTTACTACGGAGATATGTTAATACGCGGCTGTCAATCAATTCGTTGTGCGGAGAATTTTGCGGTTGACCTCAAAATGGGAGGGATTTGAATCTTATTTAAAAGGGCACCAAAAAAATCTACTTTTTAAGCTGTTTGGACAGACATATGTGTAGGTATAATGTATATATTGTCATATTGGGGTGATATAAACACACCCAGTGCTTTTTTATTTATTTAATAAAATAAAAATGGTGGACTAATTGGAGCGATTTTGAGACCCACCGCAACTTGACGTAGGAGTACGGTCAACCCCCCCCACCGAATTGATTGACAGCTGCATATTAACATGTCTCCGTAGTAACAAGTATAATCATATCAACAAGACAGGACATGTGCAAAGCAACCGGCAATAAAATGTCTGTTCAGTTTTCTAAGATCATCAATCATCATCAAGAGTTAGAAGTTTAAAATCTTTTAAAACAGTGCATGTTTGTAATGAATTCAGCAATTTACTTCAGCTTTACTTCATCACCACAGCCGCGTGTCAGAACAATTATAAAAGAAGACACTTCAATCCCGGTTTATGGACGTTAAATCAAGTTTATTTTGTACATTAACATAACAGATATACATACTGCAGTGGATATTACCCTGTATCCTGTCACATTTGCGTGCAAAAAGAGTGCAAAGCTAAACGCGCGCTGTCTGTGTGTGTGCGTGTGTCCGCGCTGTGCGTGTGTGTATTTATGTGTGTGCGGGAACTTTGTAACGACATAGTGTGTGACTCATCGTTGCAACTCCACAACAAATGCATCAAATAATCATTGGGAAAGTTCTTACTGTACGGTACGTGAGATCTGCTTCCTTCTTGTCTGACGCAGCCGAGGGAGAAGATTAAGGCACACTGACAGGCACGGTGGGCATGAAGGACTAGCCTTAAAGACACAGTTCACAAAAACCGCTACCTACTGCTCGGAGCTATAAAATAGAAACTTATGAAAGGTATAATAAAAAATCTGATAGGTGTTTTGATGTGTTTTAATGTCAGGAAATAAAAAAAGAGACTTATTATCTTTATATTACCCCAATATGACTGTGGACACACTATACCTACACACAGTTCAGTCTAAACAGCTTACAAAAAAAGATTTTCATCATAGGTGCCCTTTAAGGCTGATTTATACTTCTGCGTCAATTACACGGGTATGGTCTGCCACAGCTTTTGTCGCTGACGAAAGTAAAGAGCAAAGAGGGTTGGGGAGTCACGGACAAAGACAGTTAATGGAGTCATGGAAGAAAGTGAAGAGCGGGGGTGCGTGTGAGGAGGGGGATCGGCAAAATGAGGTGCCGGATCAGATTTCAGAGGGGGCGGTTCCTGCACAATTTAAGTCCTGAAGATGACAATCAGAAAAAACAAAACACTCGCGAAGACAGTTGACATAGAGGAACATAAAAACCCACTGCCAGCAAGTGTTTCATAAGTGTTACTGCTGAGCAACACAAACAGCACACAGAAGTATAACTGGACAATTACGCACAAGGCATGCACCGTAGGTCACGGCAATCAATTGGCTCAGAAATATAAATCAGTCTTTACCCTAGCCCTAAGCCCAACCCTCACAACAAACCTGTGGCAATTGCTTTTTTTATATTATATATAAAAATATTTTTTTTACCACCTCAACATAGTAATAACTAGGTCACACCCATGTCATTACACACATTTGTTTTTTCTCATATACCACCAAAACCAATACAGAGAGAGAAAGAGAGAGAGAGAGACAGAGAGGGAGACAGAGAGAGAGACAGAGAGAGAGAGACAGACAAACAGAGAGAGAGAGAGACAGACAGAGAGAGAGAGAGATCAAAGCCTCGGTTACTGTTGGTAATGAGGTGTGAAATCTGTTTGTCATGATGAGATCTATGTGTGCAGAGTATCATATGTAAAAGTGCAAGAAAGCTACTTTCAGCCCTAATAGCAGGTGAATACAAGGTGTATGCCAATTCTCACAATTTTTAGAGCATGTTAAGGGCTCCAAAACCTTGACACAAATAAAAACAACCCTAAGGTTGATCCTTTGGGCATTGGGCCCTATAAAAAGATAAATTGATCTGCTGCCTTTCTCTAGTTGAGGCATTGGACATGATATATTAAGATAGTTGATTTAACACAAGAGGTTTTATATTGGTCGACTCTGGTGTGTTTGGAAACTTAAATGGCAAAAACCGTCTCAAATACATTTATTGACCCACAGACCTGTTTTATTCCATGCTTGGAATCAAGATGAATGCATTAAAAGCTCACAGATCAAAATCACTGCCTTAGAGAAACAAGATCCTTAGAGAGGAGTGAGGAAGGTTGAGGGATTTTTATAAATGAACCTTTAACCTCCGCTGTCTCTATTACATCTTATTTTCCTAAAGGTAAAATATGTTTGGTGAGTGATTAAAGGTAAGCACACCATCTGCATCTTAATAACTCTCCATATGGTGGTGATCCAAGTGTGCAGTCAAAGTTTATTAAGCTGTGACTTAGAGCAGGTCAAACTTTTTACATATAAGGTGGTCAAAACAATATCTTTTGTTGTGTAAAGCAATATTTCATCCAAAAATGAAAATTCTGTCCCTTTCTATTCCTTGTGTCATTGCAAACCTGTTTGATAAGATATTATGTGAAAGCAGTGACAGTCTTTTGTTTTATTCAACACAGGCTCATTCTGAAAACTAAGGTCTATATACATTTCTGGAGATCGTGAATTATGTAGCCAGAGTTATGTGTGGCTACATTTCATCTTTAAATAAAACGATACAGGGGGGTGTGATGCCATTTCTTTTCACACTTACCAGCTGACCACTTACCTCCGTATGGATGGCTTTCCTGCTGTTACCAGTTTGTCCAGTAGCTCGCCATGTATGTCTGTAGACTTGAGACCCAGAGAGGAGATGAACACGACAACAGGGTTTGAGTCTGGTGAAGAACTTATTAGAAGTCAAGTAAGACAAAAACAGAAGCCAAAAAATAAAATAAACAAGTAAATAACAGGGTGAGAATGTGGTAAAATCTGAAAATGTGGTAAAATCAGGCTAGGGCTTTTCTTTTTCTGAATTGCTTTTTAAAACTGTCGGTTGGGATTAAGGATAGGAGGAGTGTGGGTCAGTCGATCGATCAGTCAGTCAGTCATTCTGTCAGTCGACAGCGGCCTCTGATGGATTTACTGGAAAAAAAAAGCAGGCGCAAATGGCACTCGCAAGAAAAATTTAAGATCTCAAAAAGCATACACAGTGGCCTCTGGTGGATTTATGAGAGAAGAGCAGGCACAAATGGCACTCAAGAAATTTAACATCTCAAAAAGCATACACAGCGGCCTCTCGTGGATTTGTGAAAACAAAAACGTCCAAATCATATTTGGTGCTCTCCAGAAAAGCATATAGTAGTACATTTTCAGAATGAGCCTGGGATGGTTTTATTTCACATATGCACTACCATTCAAAAATCAGCAATTAAGTTTATAATTGATTGACTGATTAAAATAATTTAAGACTTTAATACATGTATTCAGCAAGATTTAACTGATGAAATGTGGAAGTAAAGGTCTTTATTTTACTTTATTTAAATGCTATAACATTTGCATTTCACGTGTTTGTTGTGTGAATGTGCATTTATAGTTTGAAAAATTATTATTATAAACCATGAACACTTAATAAGAAGAAATTATTCATTTATTTGCTGAAAACTCAGCCTCGCCTTCACATAATTGCATTTTAGAATATATAAAAATGGCAATATTTTTTTATTTAATGTTACACAATTTAATTTCTTTATTTATTATTTTTTTGCATGTTCAAATAAATCATTTTTACTGAGCATAAGAGACTTCTTTCATAAATATTGAAAATTTTTGGAATGTCAATAGTGGGCATAATAAAGTGCATTTTAAATATGTAAACACCTAGTCACTATTAGGCTTGTCCTTCTGAGATAACTCATAAGTGCTGCAAATGCCACAGGAGGTCAATAAACTATAAAATACCAACTAAACATATTTATCGTACGTATTAAGGATGTCATATGATGATAAGCAGAAGGCAGAGTGAGCCAGCTTATGATCGCCATAAAGTAAACAAAGAAGATTTGTTATTTTTATGCAGCTATAGAAAAAAAGAGCACTTCATTCTCAAATTCTATATATTTACTAGATTTTTATTTAAATGTTTTTTATTCAGCAAAATTTAAATATTTATTTCATTCTTTGAAGTTCTAATAGGTTTTATTAGAACATATAAATAAAATATTGTCATTTAGAGCATTTATTTTTTTAGAAAATGACAGTTGGCAAGAATAACAAATATTTTGATTTGTTGTGTTACACTATTTATTCAGGACTATTTATATATTGATTTCCTATGAATAAAAAAAAGTTAATAAATAAATACATGAATAAATGAATAAACAAATAAACAAACAAATAAATAAATAAATAAATAAAAATAAACTTGTTTGAAAATATGTCATGTCTTTTTTTTATGTATTTTTTATTTAAAAAAAATGCTCAATTCAGTTCAATTCAATTCATCTTTATTTCTGCAGTGTGTTTTTTACAATGCACATTGTGCCAAATTAGCTGAACAGATGAAGAAAGGAAAGTAAAAATCATAATTAAATTCAACATTTTTAGATTTGGAAGAAATGTCGCCAGTAGTTTATATGTTGTACAACAGAAAATTTGTATATGTTTGTTTTCATAGAAACACACCAATATTAATAGGGATTCTTAACCAAATATCACAAATAAAACTCAATTTACTGATGCATTTCAACAGGTTGCACATGTAATTCTTCATTCTTTTAATAATGCATCCTTTAATCTAATTGTATGTATGTATGTATGTATGTATGTATGTATGTATGTATGTATGTATGTATGTGTATATATATATATATATATATATAAAAGCTGTTGACCAGTTGAAGACGTGTTCTTGTATCAGAGCGGCAGAACACAGGGAAGTGCTTTTGTAGTGCGAGCTTTGTGCCTGCATTGCAGAGGCTGTCTGAACACAGATTGATTTGTAGCTATTGAGACAACAGTAATACGTTGCAAAGACTCTCACGTCAGCACTCAAATCAGACTTGTGAGCTCCAGCTGGAGGAGGAGCTGAAGGGGACATTCTGCATATTGTTGTTGCTTGAGGCTTGGCTGCTCTTAAAATGTGAAAAACAAACATGCTGTTATTATTTATTGAAAAACGAAAATATGTAAAAAAAATTTCAAGTTATACGGCCATTTTAACAATAAGGTTTCTTGTTTATAATCAAGTGTCGACTATAAAGTGTATTGACTGCAGAATAAATGGGCGTTATATAAATTAATTCGTATATAATATATTATGTAAGATGCTATATAAATAATTTCTCCTTTTATTAGTAGTATTTTTAAAAAGTTTTATACAGTATTATTAGTTTATAAGTTACAGTTATGCAATGGTACACTGTATTTTATTTATTGATTTATTTTTATTTATTTTATTTGTATTTTAAATAAAAGCTCAATAATTTGTAATTAATGTTAGCGTACCAAATATGTAATAATAATTAGTCTTATTGATGTAATCAGTGAAAGTTACACGAATATGAGGTATTAAATAAACCAAAACATTGCTGAAAAAGCCATTTGCAACAGTCCAAAGGCATGCGCTATAGGTGAATTTAATAAACTAAATTGGTTGTAGTGTTTGAGTGTGTGAATGTGAAAGTGAATGGGTGTTTCGCAGTACTGGGTTGTGGATGGAAATTGGCTGTATAATGTATGTGTGTAAATGAGTGTATATGGATGTTTCACCAGGGCGACCCCTGATGAATAAACGGACTAAGACAAAGGAAAATAAACGAATGAATGTTTAAATAAAAGTTTCAGGTTTGACTATGTATATAGAGAATAAAACATTAAAATTAGATTCAATTAAACTCATAATGTATTATAAAAAGGACACTTAATCAAATATCCCAAAGAAAAAGACATCAATTCATATTTTCCATCTTGAGCTGCAATTTTTATAATAGCAGATTTGATGACAGTGAGGGAAACGTAATAGTTTTAAGTTCAGTGAAGAAATTGTGCTATTGGTTCCTGTTTTTGGCATATTTCAGGTTCCTTTTTTTCTCTTGATGCGAAATATACTTTTGACAGTAGTTTGAGAAAACGTCATAAAGTTTGGAATCTGGCTTCATTCCACTTTCTGCGAAATGTATGAATCCAGCAGTTGGAGCGAATGAGTCATTCCTGTGCTATTAATCATGTTTGGAGCTCAGTTTAGACAGCTCTGTCTGTAGAGCACAGCACGACACCTTAAGAGCAGTGCTCGTTTCTTCCTGCCTCTTTAAAAAACAGTTGCCTCTCCTTCTGTTTATGGCGACAGGCATGACTCCAGAAAAATCACTATCTTATCTGTGCTGTTGTTACCCACACGACCATCAGGCAGGCATGACAAGTTCAGCATGTATGGGGAAGAGCTCAGTGAAGACGTGTGTCTGTTAAAGAGTTTGCAATGCATTCAGATGACCTCTTGAGTCTGACACTACTTTTCCCACATATATATGCAAGGAAATGCTTGTAAGTTACTAATCATTATCAGTCACAATTTCAACAGTTTGTTGAGGAATCGATGTAGAGGTTGACAGTTGTGACTTTTACATTTCAGCCTTGATTTTACATTTCAGACTCTGTATTGTAAGTTGATTGGTCTATTATTCCTTTGCCAATTCCTTTAAGTAGCAAAGCTCACTTTGAACCACAACCCAATGACTAATCTCAATTTTGATGAAGCCACCTGGAATTCAGACCCAGGAAAAATATAAAAAGGTCACACAGATTAGTCTCTTTTTACAGTTTTAGGAGCAGACACGAGTAAATGCAAAAATACAAAAAGTTTATTCACAATAAAAAGGACAAACACTAAAATAGGTCCTGATGGCCCTTCAGCTCTAGAGGGCTTACTCACAAAAGGCACTGAAAGTGATTAACATCTCGCACACAAAATACTCAACATCATACTTTCAAATCAGTCAAAACAAAAGGGGAAAAAAAAAAGTGTTATCAAATTGAAGCATTAACTCACAGGACTGGGGCTACCCACAGGAGTGATCACCCGTGAAAGTTATCCACCATACACTCGCATCACAGCACACTTTAGTCACACACCCTGATGCATCAAAAAGTGTCCCACAACACACACTGGCACAGCGGCAGCACCACCAAAAAGGTTCCTTCACCCGCTGGCCCCCAGCTCCTGCAAGAAAACGAGAAGAGCCACCAAGGGGAAGGGGCTAAACTAAAATCACGGCAAAGTACCATTTACTAAATACACTTTAGTGCAAACGAACACAGACACAATTTAACCACATCAAGGAAGGAACACTCAAAGTTGTCCACTCCAGTTCTGCCAACGCGACCGAACCTTTAATTTAAAAAGGTGTCTAAACAAAATTCAGACATTACTCAGAAAATATCACTCAGAAAGTAGCATCGCTCAGACAATAGCATCACTCAGAAAGTAGCATTTAAGGCTTCTGGATTGTAGCATGAACGTTCGCTGCTACAATGTTCGCTGATTGATTTAAGTCTCCAACCACACTAAAACTGACAGTCGGGCAGTCAGTCGTCCAATCACTGACGGAAACCCATATACAAACCAGGCAGGCTGGAATGCAACACAAGATCAGCATTCACTCTCAGCCACTAAACAATTAGCAAACCGCTATGCTAACTGCACCTTACCTGGAAGCCACTGCCGGCGCACACACACACCCACACAGGAAGTAGAATTCAGAACATGCCTCCCAACAGGCTACAGCCCTCAGCTTTAAATAGGGGAGTACTCTGCACTGATTGGTCATTGCAGACATCAATCACAATCACATACCTCATGCACCCTATCACATAAGCATAGTGCCTATTTTAAATATTTATCATTTTGGAGATACAGCGTGTCAGCATCCATCAGCCTGTCATACTGAGTAGAGTAAAGATGGTTGATGTTCCGCCTCATGATGGCGACCGAGACCGCATAATAAGTCCTTAGAAGAGAAATCTACATAATTTCAAACGATGCTTTTCATTATAAAACAGGTAAGTCACATTCTAAGTCGATGCCTCTCTTTTGTATGTTGGAGTGCTGTATTTATACCAAAGTAATCTGGTAGTGTTTGCTTTGCTTTGGTTTTTCTGGGTTAATTATTGTGATTTCCCGAATGCAGCAGAGAAATACTGGGAAATGTCTCTAGACTGATGGCATTTCATGCCGTTCAGCCTTATAATCTTAAAATGTGAGCAAAACCACCTGTTTTGTCATCACTTTAGATGGTATGCTTGAGAATCATTCAAATACTAGCTCTAAAATGACATTGGTGAATTAGCAACAGTTTCTGCTGTTCTGATGTCAGCTGCAGAAAGTAGTTCCTCTTACAAAAGGATTTTGACACTCTCCATTTTTGATTTTCTTTTTTACATACTTGATTGTGCCATCAAACTGTTGTATAAACGCAATATCACACTCGTAGTGCGATATGGCTGTATTAATATAACCCACTAGAACAATGTTATACATTTTGCTGAATTATGTATTTACGTTATCCCAAATGTTTAAAAAAAATTTACCAACTGGAAGTGGTTAACTGTGGCATAATAAAAGCTCCACTGCTTTTGTCCTATCATCAGCAATTGCTTCAGCAATCTTCTTCCATGACTTTCAACCTTTGAAACTTTGCTTTCTATTACCACAATTACATGTTTTGAATAATTTAGCTTGTAATGAACAAACATAACATGCTTTTATAATTATTATTTTAGTTCCTTGTGGTGTGATAAACTGTGGTTGTAATGTCGCTAAGAGCCAGTTGACTGCTCTAGAGGGGAGTAATAACCGGATTTATTCCAGGCCACCATAAAGCAAGTGAGTTGTGTTTGGTCGAGGGAACAGCTTGGTGAACTAAGACTACCAACCCACTCTGGTTCTGATATTTTAAGAACATTATTGTTGCTGCTGTAAGTATTGAGTGTTTTAGTTTGAGTGTATTTTCAATATTGAGTTGTGATTGGATCTATGTTTATTTCTTATGTAAACAGGACCTGTTATCCTGGAGGTTTCTCCGAAATGGTGATTGTTGGATGATTGCTGGATTGTTGGACGTACTTTCAATAGACTACACTGTGAACGTTGATTGGTTTTCAAGGAACATTATGAATGGTCATCAGTAGTGTTTTCAGAAAATGTGGAACATCGGCGGGTGACTATCATAATATTCTGAGACTTGGCTTGACACGGTCAGTGACTCTTTATTCTACATTTTTTCTATCGTATTTCCCAGAGAGGATATGTGAATATCATTGTATCGCACTCAAATAGTCTAACAAATATATTCACGCCACCATCTATATAATTTAAACACTGTTTCTGTTCAAAAATGTATTGTCTTTGTTTGTGTGGTGTATAGAAATTAAAAGAGAAAAAAAACAGGCTTGTGAAGTTAAATTTCAGTATTATTGAAATTCTGTGAACTCCCTCAGTGTAACATCATTCAGAGAGGTGTTACAAGCTCATGTATGAAAACAATTTCTGCACTAGTCCTGTACGATATAATGAAGACCACAACTCAGATTCCACACTCAGTTGTGGTCATTAAACTACACCTTTGTTTGTTGTGAATACATGCCCTCTAGTGGCGAAAATGACGTACTGAAACCTAAAAAAAAAATCATGACAACGGATGTTGGTAGGTTTACATATATCGCAGCTGCTATTATTTTTAATTAGGAGATGCAGCCTTTCATCCAAGCATTAATAGCAAGGAAAGCTAGAGTTTATTACAAGACCTTTGAATGACTTAAAACAAAAATCATTATTTTGTAATCAATGTAAACAAAGTTACCATATGATTCCACATCCAATAAAGGGTTAAGATAGATCACCATGAAATAATTCAATTTTAAACCTTTTTTAAAAAAACATACAAACAACAAGCAGAGCTCTGCTTAATATGGTACAGCAGAGCATTACACAGAATTTCAAATACAGCAGAGGGCAATTCAGCTGATTCCATTAGCCAAAATATGGGAAGTTGTCCTGCTACATTATCTACATTAAGCCAAAAACGTGGTGATAAGTTCAGTGCCCTTATTTGCACTAGGTGTTGCATTGACAAACCTGCCCTATCTTTGAAAGTCAAATGTTGTACACACTGGCATTTCACATTAAGATTCAGAGGCCGCAACTCAAAACAAGACACTCTTAATTACAGTGCATCAAACAGTCAAGGGTAATTAACCAATAGCTAAGGTGGAACATTTGTGTCAATTATGCATAAGATTTTAAGTCAAAATCTCCAGCTGGTCATGCATGCATATTATCAAGTTCACCAGGAGGCTGTTTATACACAAAGTAAGCACGGTTTCTCTAAATTTTCTTATCGAATTGCACTGGCAAAAGGTTGCAAAGGATAAAGCGACCCCCACCCCACCACCCCCTGTGCAACAACAAAGTCAACAACTTGCCATTATTAGAATGAATAATGAATCCAATTAAGATATTAATCTCATTCATGCTGTACTGTGAATTCATAAAGTGTGTGTTGCTGCATTAGTCATCCTGAGAGGAACATCATCTCTCACAGCAGCGAGGGGCGATTCCTTCATGCAGAGAGATAATCGTCTTGGTGTTTCCTGACGAGAACAGCAACACATTTCTTTCAGATTCTATCTAAATCAGGATTAGGCACAACTTTTTTTATTATTATTATTATTTGACTTGCGCCACAGGCAAACAGTCAGGTATACCGTTGAGCTGTTTTGCAGATAAATTGCTGTGTACACTATGGAAATGAGAACGTGTCAGGTAAACATGATTAATATGCATAAATAAATTGAAATTGATATTCAAAGCTCTGTCAGTTTTTACAAAATGAGATCCAAAATCATGTCTCTCATCTTATTAGTGGAGTCGGATAGCGTTCGGGCTTTGCATTTCTTCTTTTTTTTTCTCTTTCCTGGTAAATATGAAAACTTCATTTGGCACTGTTCGCTTTATTTGAAGGCGATGGAGGAGGATGCTTCCCCTCTAATGAAAAAAATCATAAAAACCGTCCTACCTTGTAAATCTGTCAAACCCGCCACATTCGCTTTGAATTACTGGATTAATAGCGCATATGTTATCAAGCTAAATAAATCCAGTGGTAGGTAGATATTGTAATTGTATTGCTACTTTATTTAAATGCTTATTCAGCGGAATGCAAATTAACTCTTCCACGATTCTTTTCAACCATCAGGTTAAACGATTCGCTTTGCTGAAAGTCTCCACATTGTGAAGGATAATCAGATTTTGGTTTACTTTCCATAGTGTTTTTTGACAAACTACAATGAAGAACTAACCAATTATCAAACCAATTCTCAGTGGTAATGCTACAAATACAATTATGGTTAATACAGTTACAGTTTTTCTCAGTCGCTTTGGTGCATTTCTCACAACACTATTTACATTTGCACAACAGTTAATGCATTTCTCAAAACAATTAGTCACTCGTGCACATCATAGTAGCAGTTTCTCATTCCTTCCAGCAAATTGCAAATGCTTTTGGACATGCAGCAATTGCTTTCACACAACTCTCTTCTGTTTGTAACATTATCAGTTGCTTATGTCATGTCAATCAAAATTAACTAAACTTGTGGATGCTGAATAGTCATTCCATATAAAACTAATAGTCCTCATTTCATTACTTGAGTCATTACATACACAAATGTTGAACTAGTTGTCAAAATTTGTCAAGCTAATTTTATTTAAAAACTTTAAGTCTTTTTTTCTGAAAATGTCTTCTAAATTGAACAATTTCATAAATGATTTGCAGACCAGTGTATGTTGTAGGTTCAGTTCTAATATGTACTGCAATATTGTTTACAGTTGAGCACAGCTCCACCCAAAGGAAGTTTATTTTTGTTGTAAATAAGGGTGTATTTATTCTTTTGCACAATGCTGTGAATAAATTAGAATTGTAAAGAGCATCTGCAGTAAAAATGTGAAACATACATATTCAGTGTCTTGTACTCAGATACCTCACTAAATGCAGTGATGTCTAACTTTACTGTAGTTTTCAAATGGCTGTGCAAATAGTCTAAAGTGCTATCTTGAGCATTTTCAGGACTTTTTTGCATTGGAAAAAATGTTCAGAGTAAACTGTCATAATGAAAACATAACAAAGCCATTTGACTATCTTGTTCATAAACAATGGTGGCAGGACTTTGAATTTTGATGACACTGACACTTTCATTGACATCAATACTTGCATTTGAGGAATGAGCTCTCCATTTTGAGCAAGTGGCACGCTTTTGCAGGTTATCCACTAGGTTTTGGAGTTTGTACCAATTGTTTTGAGAAATGCATTAACTGTTGTGCAAATGTAAATAGTGTTGTGAGAAATGCACCAAAGCGACTGTGAAAAACTGTAATACAGTATATCCAACAAATATGCCCTTTTTTTATAGGGATAGTTATTTTAAATGTAACCAAAAAATTTTATATACTCATTATTTTCATTTCAATCAGCACTTTTTAAAATTATAAACTAATTTTGAGAGGATCACGTGCTTATGATAGCTTGCAGCCGGCCCGCATTATTCAATTTATGATTCACCAATCAGATGATTCCTAAGCCACTATAAATACCCTAGGTTCCATATCACAGCCATCTTCATTTTGAAGAATCCCCCCTTCCACCCCTACTCCTCCTCCTTTCCTAGATGGGTGGCACGGTGGCCCAGTGGTTAGCACTGTTGCCTCACAGCAAGAACTTCACTGGTTCTAGTCCTTACCAAGCCAGCCAGACATGCTCCTAAGAAGTTATCTCTTATAAGTAATCACTATCTGTTCATTAGCTACTACAGCAGGGGAGTTCTCAAGATCTACCTGAGCTCAAACTCCCCTCTTGCCTTGCAAACAGGAGTGAGCCCCAGGCTCGAGGATCTTATGAGCTCAAGGCTCTCTCCCGGGACAGCATACCAAACAAGCTTTATAATCAATCATCAGCTAAGTGTGAACTCTTGAAACCCTAATGAATTTCTTATGTTGAACACAAAAGAAGATATTCTTAAGGGCTCTATTTGAATGATCTAGACTTATGATATTTTAAAGGGGTAGTTCATCCAAAGCAAACTGTCATGAATTTCTGACCCTAATGTTGTTTCAAACCCGAGACCTTTGTTTATCTTCAAAGTTAAGGTACTTTAGATTAAATCTGAGAGCTCCATCGTCCTCTACACAGCAACAGTTACGACTCATTCACAGTAAGTAAACCCATTGTAACTTGGACTTGTAACTTTTATAATATAATATAAAGTGTAATTTGGTAATGATTATACAATTATTACAATAATGGTAATTAATATACATACAAAATAATTTGCAAACAAGATTCAGCAATGTGGCTTTAAAAAATAAACACAAAATAATCACATTTACTATAACATTCTGTCTCACCTCTGCACTTTAAGGTGCACCTAACTCTGAAATCTCACATCATATTTGCCTCAAAGTTTCAGAAAATTGTTATTAACACAATCCTGATAACATGGAAGGCAGCATTGGACAGCAGTTCAAATGGAAACAACATCTCTGTTAACATAAGCAAGTAATTAGCTGTTATAATAGATGTGGGAGGTAATTAGCTGTTATAATAGATGTGGGAGGTAATTAGCTGTTATAATAGATGTGGGAAGAAACAATATTTCTGAAAATAAAAACACTCATCATATATTAGCACTCAATGGATTGACTTTCTATGCTGCTAAAACTTGTGAAGTAATTGCAGTAGCCTAAACAAGACATGCAAACCAAACCCAAAAAAAACTGACATTATTACAAGAAGTGATAATGTCAAGAAGACATTAACATTTGTGAAGTTCACATTTTCTTTTCTGTGTTGTCAGACTGACGGCAATATAATTTAATGAATTACAAACATCGTTAACTTCAGTTCATTTAGCTTAAAAGTCAAAAATACCTCATTAAATTTCCCACTGCATGTTTCATGATTTGATTTGACCTGTTACATTTTACAGAAAGGTTTTATTTGATAAGTTAGAAAGGATAATAAAGAAATAGCTTATTGTTAGTTAAATGTTCCCATGCTTTTTTCCAATATTGACTTTGATATAGTGTGCAATTTAGACATTTGTTAATGCAAAAGGAACTTTTCAGAGATGAAAGTTCACACACAAAAATATAGGGTGAGATTTGTAGAAAAACCAGAGGAACATGTTTTGAAATGTTTATTATTATTATTATTATTATTATTATTATTATTATTATTATTATT
>CAIGQZ010000690.1:7674260-7710690 GCA_903798205.1 Danio tinwini | reverse complement strand
ATCTATCTATCTATCTATCTATCTATCTATCTATCTATCTATCTATCTATCCTAAAATTTAAGCCATCTTTACACTCTCTGAAATAAAGGTACAAGAGCTGTCACTGGGGTGGTACCTTTTCAAAAGCTACACATTTGTACTTGAAGGTTCCATAATGGTACCTCAAAAGTATATATTAGTGCCTACTTTTTTAAGAGGAACACTTTTGTACATTTTAGGTGCCAATATGTACCCTTGAGGTATTACAGTTTTTCTCAGTTGCTTTGGTGCATTTCTCACAACACTATTTACATTTGCACAACAGTTAATGCATTTCTCAAAACATAGTTAGTACAATCTGCAAAACCTAGTGGAAAACCTGCAAAAGCGTATCACTTGCTCAAAATGGAGAGCTCATTCCTCAGAAGCAAGCATTCATGTCAATGAAAGTGTCAGTGTCATCAAAGTGCAAAGTCCTGCCACCATTGTTTATGAACAAGATAGTCAAATGGCTTTGTCATGTTTTCATCATGACAGTTTACTCTGAACTTTTTTTCCAATGCAAAAAAATCAGATTTTGGTGACATTTCCTGAAAATGCTCAAGACAGCACTATATACTATTTGCACAGCCATTTGAAAACTACAGTAAAGTTAGATATCACTGCATTTAGTGAGGTATCTGAGTACAAGACTGAATATGTATGTTTCACATTTTTACTGCAGATGCTCTTTACAATTCTAATTTATTCACAGCATTGTGCAAAAGAATAAATACACCCTTATTTACAACAAACATAAACTTCTATTGGGTAGAGCTGTGCACAACTGTAAACCATATTGCAGTACATATTAGAACTGAACCTACAACATACACTGGTCTGTAAATCATTCATGAAATTGTTCAATTTAGAAGACATTTTTAGAAAAAAAAAGATTTAACATTTTTAAATAAAATTTGCTTGACAGATTTTGACAACTAGTTCAACATTTGTGTATGTAATGACTCAGGTAATGAAATGAGGACTATTAGTTTTATATGGAATGACTATTCAGCATCCACAAGTTTAGTTAATTTTGACATTGACATGACATAAGCAAATGATAACGTTACAAACAGCAGAGAGTTGTGTGAAAGCAATTGCTGCATGTCCAAAAGCATTTGCAATTTGCTGGAAGGAATGAGAAACTGCTACTATGATGTGCACAATTGACTAATAGTTTTGAGAAATGCATTAACTGTTGTGCAAATGTAAATAGTGTTGTGAGAAATGCAGCAAAGCCACTGAGAAAAACTGTAATATGGTACACATTTGTACCTTTTGAAAAGGTACCACCCCAGGGACAACTCGCATAACCTTTATTTCTGAGAGTGTATGCACTGTAAAAATTATTTGATCAGTATATTATTATAAAACAATAAAACAATACCATTCTTAAAGCTCCTGCACACCGGGATTATTTTGGCTCATGCATATCCTCAGCATTTTTTGGCATTCATAATTACTATTTTTACTGGCGATGAGCAGAGTGTACATGCAAAATCCACTACAGCACATAAACACCAAGTCAAACTTTGCAGGAAAATGTTACAAGCTGTGAAAGAAAATTAAATAGGGGTCCACAAAGAACTGATTGAAAGGATACTCTACTGCCTCACTGATTTCATCTGAAATACAGCAGTCGTGGAGCAAATGAGGTTGTTTAGTATACTAAGGCCCAATCCCAGTTTTATTTTTGTACCCCTACCCCTTCCCCTTGGCCCTTAAAAATGAGTGTGAAGGGGAAGGGCTCCAAAATTTACCCCTAAGAATTGGGACACCACTACAGCACCTGCACATGTCATCATATGTCATCATGATCTCTTGCTTCATATGAGATCAGACGATCGCGACTGCTGTAGTTATTCCAGTTGTGTTGTTTTTTGGTATTTATCGTCAGGAAATCACTGAAGGCATATATTATGTTATCATAACGTTCTAATGTGACAATAAGATCGTAACTATACTGTGCATTTACACCATGGCCATATTCATCCATGTAAACACCCTAAAAACAACATTAACATTATAGAAACGCTCATTCTCAGCCACTAGACTATTCTGACAGGGTATTCGAGTGTCATCGAGTGTCAGAATGTTGTGGGACATGTTATTAGGTATTATAGATCGCAAAATTTATCGGTTTTTATTTTAGCGTTTTTTTTTATAAAAGCATGGTGGTAAAACACAAATGTGGTTATGAATATATTAAAACATGTGTTTGTTTGATGTAAAAATTCGTAATAATGCCAAAAAATACAAATTTGTGGATCTCCTTACTTCCGGGTGCAGCAAAACTGCCACTGTAGCTGGTGTGTTCTGGGAAATTTTCTTACCCCTTGGTTTCAAGTGTGGTCCTGAAAAATCTGAAAAAACACTACCCCTTCACATTAACGTGCAAAACGAGGGGTAGGGGTAAGGGGAAGGGCTAAGGGGTAGAACTGGGATTGGGCCTTAGTCTATATAGATTGTAGGATATAATTACAGGATATCCGTCCATCCATCCATCCATCCATCCATCCATCCATCCATCTGTCCGTCCGACTCATGCACACTAAGACTATTTTGGCTCATGAATTTCCTCAGCATTTTTTGGCATTCATAATTACGATTTTTTACTGATGTAAATAGAAATACCCCAGTACACAAGATGGTGCTGCACAACTTCTCATACTCACTTGTTGCACAGAAGAAGTTGGCTGCATTTGAAACCATTTACTTCCCTACTATTAGGTATGCAAGAAGCAGTAGGCGAGCAATTGAGTATGTTTGAATCCCCAATATCCAAAAAAGAGTAGGCAAGAATTACCTTAATCCTCGCGAAATTCGCCTGTATGTATACTTAATTTGCGTAGATATGTGCATACTCACCTACAACATAATAGGGAAAACAGTACATGAAGAACGAAGTACGTTTGAAACTTTAGTAATCATGAAAGTGTAGGCAAGAAATCCCCGGATGCCCTACTGCTTCTGCCCAGATTCTGAAGTATTCATCAGATGGGCACTTACCTATCCCAGGAGGCCATGGAAAAGCATTCGGCACGAAGAAGAAGTCGGAGAAGATGATACGTCAAAATATAGAGAAAAAACAGGATGGACGCGGATGTTTTGAATTTAAGCTATTGAAAAGCAAAACACTTCCCTGAGTTAAATCGCATTTGTTGAGCTACTGTGAACTGTCAAATTGCTGAAAGTGTAAAGATGCTTTATAGTATAGTATTGTTATGTTTGTTTTATTTAGCTCTAAAACATAAATATGTGGGAATTTGAGTAAGCACAAAATGTTATGTTTCAAAAGTGAATTTACATAAACAAAAAGACGACTATTGAATGTCTGACATAAATATATGAGAAGTATTGCAGATCAGCAAGTTACAGCATTAAACAGACACCTGAGTGAGTGATGTGTTTGTGCTGATGTAGAATTCACTGTTGTCGACACCGTTTACATTAGCTAACTTCACATGTAAGATTAATAAATCTAAATAAAAATGTGTTTGTTAATTAATGAAAAATAGAAATACATCCAATACACAAGATGGCGCCGCACAACTTCTGACACTCGTTTGTTGCACAAAAGTAATCAACCACACTTTTCCCTTTAGTATTTATCATTTAACCTTTTCAAATTCTGTTTAATCTCTTCCACTACAGCACATAAACACCAGGTCAAACTTTGCAGGAACAATTACAAGCTGTGAAAGAAAATTAAGTGAAACGAAACTCACCATCAAATCCTATTTAATCTGCAATTCATGTGTGCTTGGCTAGATCTAGAGGCTTGAGTACCACCAAGCTGTGTTTTACTGTATTTTCAGAATCTCAAGACAAATAAATCGAATCTCAAGTTTTATCGGTTGAACTGCTTTAATGAAACTCGTCAAACCTTTTTTAGTACACCTTTACACTTGACATTTTGCGCTTCATTGTGCACTCTCATATTAGCGCCCTTTGTTTGATAACAAGGCGCTAAACCGGCAATTAGCAGGAGTGAATATTATCCTGGTGTATACAGTCCTTATGTGCAAAAATAAATATTTGTCAAATGGATGTTATGGGACAACAATGCAATGCGACAATAAAGCTTTAACCCTAATCATGAATACATTTTTGAGGAGGCATTCAGCGATTCAACAAGAAGAGGCAATACACACAAGAAGTGCTTCTTATACAAAGAAACTGTTAAGCCTGGTTTATACTTCTGCGTTAAGTGATTGGCATGACCCACGGCGCAAGCCTCGCGCGTAGCCATGCATTTATACTTCTGCGTGCTGTTTCTGTTTCTCTGCAATACACTTCCGAAACGCTAGCTGGCAGTAGGTGTTTATGTTTCTCTGTGTCGAGTTTCTTCACTGGTGTTTTGTTTTTTCTGAACACTTCCTTAATGTACAAGTGGCTCAAATTGGCTCATTTTGAGGCGGGAACCGGCGGACGTGCAACAACTTTAATCATAAGGTAAGCACAAGACAACAGTCTCCATCCGGAGCTCCTTCACGGGACTCCACACTTGTAAACACTCGCTGCATCGGGCGCACGGCTCTCACCTCCACCCACATTCATCAGCGATACCAAGCGGACCAATCACAGAGCTTGCGCTATGCGTACGCGCTACATTTTTTGAGAGGTGTGCGTCAACGTCACCGACGACCATGGCAAGGGGCTATGCGTCCACGCGTAGGCTGCGCTGTAGCATACGCGTGCGCTTGACGCAGAAGTATAAATCAGCCTTTAGTGCAAAATCAGTTGATGGCACATTGATGAAGAGTTGTGTTATTTGAGCTCAATTTAAAAACAAACATCAAACATAGCTTTTTGAGTGTAGATTAAGGGGGAGGGGAACTTTCTTTTGTGTGCTCAAGTGTTTGCGAAAGTGACAGGTTTTTAGTTTTCTTTTTAATGATACCAGTGAATCAGCAGAGCACATGAGAATGAGAAGATCATTCCACCAACAAGGAACGCTGAATGAAAAGAATTTGGAAATTGACTTTTCAATTATGGAACTCACTAGTTCATTGATGGGCAGCACGGTGGCGCAGTGGGTAACACAATCATCTCACAGCAAGAAGGTCGCTGGTTTGAGCCCTGGCTGGGTCAGTTTGCATGTTCTCCCTGTGTTCGCGTGGGTTTCCTCCGGGTGCTCTAGTTTCCCCCACAAGTCCAAAAACATGTGGTATAGGTGAATTGGGTAAGCTAAATTGTCCATAGTGGATGTGTGAGAATGAGTGTGTATGGACGCTTCCCAGTGATGAGCAGCTGGAAGGGCATCCACTTCATGAAACATATGCTGGATAAGTTGGCTGTTTATTCCGCTGTGGCAACCCCAGATTGATAGGGACTAAGCCTAAAAAAAAGAATGAATAGTTCATCGATTGTTACAATTTATTTTGTCTATTTATATACTGATTATCTTGTATTAAAGCTTTGAGTTACAATTTAGTTGATTGGTAAAAGAGTATATGCACAGCTAGTGCTTCTTCCTATACCAATAAACCTCAGGTAAACAGTTATTGTGACTTTTCCCCAATTTTATATGGTTTCCTTTACAGCATCAATGTTGTAATGTAATTAAAATATAATCAGTAAACAGACTTCAGCATTCATTTAGTTGTTTAAGCGTAAAAAGAGAAAAGGCATTTACACACACACTGAAACTCACTTTATATTGTATATCAATCAAGCAGCGAAGATCGTTGATTTTTAAAGAAAACTGACCTTAAATGCGCCAATTTTGTAACTGCATACAGTTCACCGGAAGCACTTGACTATTACTGCAAAATAAGTCCTTCTGCATACGTCTGCATATACTTTATTGTAGGAATTGTATGTGAATCTGCTGTTTCCCCTGCAGTTTACCTGTGCTGTTTTGTTTAGCCTAAATCTTATTTAATGAAAATGAGTTAAAATGATTATATAATACAAAAGGCAAGTTCATTGTTCATTCAAAGTTCAAATTAAAGCGATGGTTCAACCCAAAATTAAAAATCAGTTAAAAAAAACAGTTTAAAAAAACAGTTTCAGCTAGTTTTTCCAAAGTCTTGATTAAAATCAAAAGGAGACAGAGCTTTTTCTGTTGCAGCCCTCTCGTCTGTTGAATGATTTGCCTTCATATATCAGGTCATGCTCTTCTCTTGTTTTTAAGTCTCATTTAAAAAATCAACTTCTGTGTCTAGCATTTGACTGTAATTATTTGATTTTGTTTACATGTACAAGTATAGATGTTGTGTGCTGGTTGATTTGTAAAGCACTTTGGTCAACATTTGTTGTTTTTAAATGTGCTATATAAAGCAAACAAACAAACAAATTTGCTTTTAACTAACCCTCAGGCCAAGCTGACTTTTTTTTTTTTTACTACATAACACCACAGAAGATCTTTTAGCTGAAACCCATTCCTTGGTGATTCATTTTACAATTAGGATCAACTATTCTCTTAAGTATATGTTGTTAAATATTGTCTTCCCCTCACTGAAAATCTTTTTTACTCTAAAACTTCCCATAGTGAGCTTTTGTGATAGTTTTGGTTGTTGTTGAAAAATAAATATTTTGTATGTTAAGGTCATTTGTCATTCATCTCATGTTTCAGGAGGAGATGCAGTAAAACCCACCGAGAGAGAAAGCTATGCAGCACAATAACACCTTAGATAGTAATAAAAGCTACCATTGATCCGAGGTGCATCCTTCATAAAGACAGATCTAAGAACCTTTACAAGACACATGAGATACGTGACCTTCAGATTACTGAAAATGTTATCCCTGTTTTGTTGCCATTACTTGAAAACAAATTGCAGCAATAAACTTGGATGTTTTCGGAGGCAACAAAGCAGCACTTCAAGAGAGAAATATTTTCCCTTAATTTTCTGTTTATGAAAATGTTACCGCATTGCATAATAAAAACACATATCAAAGCTTCTCTGATTCAAGTTACCATCACTGATAACAAATTCACTCTCGCACCGTAGTGCTGTTTGAAATTTCCATTGAGCTGTGTGTGAAAATGAGGCGCACGCAACATTAAGCTACACCTCACTCAGCCGAATCCTCCGTTCCTCGAACATGCTGAGGAGTCGCGCAACCGCCTAATCATCTCCACCCAAACTGTGGCCTTGCAGCTGCGAGAGTCATTACATCCTGTCCTTATCACAAGTACAGCACTTTACATTTGATTAGGTTTTACATAAAAATGCATTGCATCCATCAGTCCAACACACTGGATTCCTTTCTGTTTAAAGCTGTTTACTGTCCTGCGATTTGAAGATGAGCATTATGTCTTGACAAAGTTACAAAGCTTTGATGAAAGTTCAATACAAATTCCAATCTTTCTCTCGCTCTTTCTTTTTACATATACTGTGTACTGTATGTGTGTACAGTATGTATGTATGTATGTGTGTGTGTGTGTGTGTGTGTGTGTGTGTGTGTGTGTGTGTATTGTGATTTCTCGTCATGTGAAAAGTTGTCTCGTGAGTAGATGTTATCATGATGGAGCGTGAGGGTAAAATTAGCATTGAAGATTGGAAGCAGGATTGAATTTAAACCTGCTAAAGCTGGCCTCTGTGTTGCACATGCCACTCGGTTGGGCGGGCGGGTGTGACATAACCGCTTTTTTTTTTCTCACTGGGCTGCTGCGTTATTCATGTCCAAGCAGAGGCTGCTACTATAGCCACTCAAATTAACCATGGACTACCACGCGATGGAATGTCAATGTAGATGTGCTGAAAGTCGCATTATTGAAGTGCAGTACATATATGTAAACACTGAAATCAAACTATTAGGCTACAATTCTGTAGGACTTTTAGCTGCATTTTGCGATAGGACTGGCCACACAGCTGTTTGACACAATATTCTCTGCACCTACACACATAGCTACGCACGCACACATACTGAACTGCTAGAGACTTAACACACCCACCTTAATGGACATTACATCAAGATGCCTACTGGTTTAAAACCTAGCCTAGATTAAAAGAAAATGGCTAAATGAGAAAGTTTTTTTGTCATAAACTACAGCAAAACAACTTGACAAGAAGATTAAACCAAAAAATTAAACCATGCAAACTGAATAAATACAGGAATGGAGAAAAAAAGAGCGCTTTATTATCAGCTGTTAGTCAGCGCCCGCTTTTTATTTCTGGTCATTGCGCCTTTTGCCTTGTGCTGTGTAATTGCAGTCAATCGTGTATGAGTCACGTTTAAAAGATGATAAATGTAAGCAGGTCATCAAAAAAATCGGACACTCAGAAAATCCTAATTGACCGTCAAGATCTGCAATGTAAATATTCTGAAATGCTATAGGAGAAAAGCCTGTCCTATTTAAATATTAACAAATATTTTGCATGTTCATTGCATATAATTCAATTTAAACTAATATAAAACTATTGCATACATAAAATTATGGGAATAATTCTGGAAATTGTATGCATAAAACAATGGAAGTAAATTCATTACAAGTTAATAAAAAAACACCTAAATGGTTTTGCACTTTGTGATAAAAAAAAAATCTATTTTCCATTCATATATTAGCTAAATATTTGAATTCTAAGATTATTCCATAGATATTCATCATTAAGGATTTCTTTGAAAGAGTGTATCTTGTCTCGTCTCGTCTCGTTCTCGTGAACCCAATCTCATGTCTCGTCTCGTGGAGTAGGTGTCTCGTCACACCCCTAATATATATATATATACAGTTGAAGTCAGAATTATTAGCCCCCCTTTAAATTTTTTTTTCTTTTTAAAATATTTCTTTTTGCTTGCTAAATTCTTTTTGCTTGCTAAATTGCTTGTTTAAATTCAGTATATATAAATAGTTTGCAACCACTTACCTTAAAAAATGTAGTAAATCCAGTGAACCATTCTTTTTAAGTGAACATGGTTGGTTTGTGTTTATATTTGTATTCATCGCTTTGTTTTGCCAGTGTTAGTGACTGTTTCTAATGTGTTTGTTTTCTGTAGTTGCTGCTGTTTTAAACAAACCTGTGTTTGTTTTAGTTGCTGATTATCTTGTATTATTATGGACTAATGCTGATTGGTCAATCATGGCATTGACCCTATTTAAGCAGGCGCAGCCATTGGTGTCTTTTAGCTCGAGACTTCCGCTCTTATTCACTTCCATTGATTTTTAGACATGGCATGTTGCAAAATGACATTTTCATATTACAATATTCTACTTTTTACGCATAGTCATGAACACACTTGTAGAGTAGGTATTTTGATCCTTTTCTGCTGTTTATTATTCCTAGTCATTTCTCCCATAAGCAATAAGCTATATGCACAGCTAGAGTTTTGCAGCCAATGATGAATTTCTGGTGAAAGCTTTATGTGACTGTTTTCAACTTCATAAAGTTCCTTTTACAGCATTGATGTTGTTATATAATTCATATATAATTAGTTAAATAGACTAAGCATCCATTTGGTTGTTAAAAAAAGCAGGCTAGTGTTGAAATTTCATTGAAAATACTGGGGTAAAATTAATTTCCATGTTTTAAAGACATGGCGTGGAAAAATCTAATGTATTGCAGTGCTTCTTGTTTGGTCTGATACTCACTTTATATCCTATCTCAGCCAGGCAGTGAAAATCACAGTTTTTTTTAAAGAAATTAGATCTTAAATGTGGTGATTTTTGTATAGGATGACAATTAACCGGAAGCCCTGGGGCTGGCAGACTGAAATTAAAAGTCTGTGTGCAAATAGCCTATTGAATCGGAAGTTCTAAAACAATCGTAAAAATGAGAGCACTTCCACATTTTAGAATAAAGCCAATACCAAGATATGTTATTCTTGGATAAAAATAATATAAGACATAAGGAGCCTTGAAAGATTATAAAAAAACAGCAATTGAGATGATTTTCCCACTTTCATTCAACAGTCTGTATTTTTTCTTAAGCAAACTTTTTTTAAATTAAAATACTAGGTTGTGAGTCATTCATTTAACATTGCTTTAAAATTACAATATGGTGCTAGATCCATAGGTTTCAAAGAGCAAATCCTCGCCCTTGGAATATATGATACAAGCAATGAACAAATATTGCTGTGAACATACTGGTGAGATGCCTCATTACATGATGTCCCAGTAAGTACAAGTGCAATTTACGTTTGATTTCGCTTTACATAAAAGCGCATCACATCTATCTGTTTAATGCACTGAATTCTTTCCTATTTGAGGGCATTTACAGGTCCTGCAATTTGAAGATGAGCATTATGACTCTGTGTAATATGACAAAGTTGCTGCGGCTGCATTTTTTAAAACTATGGAGGTGAAATGTGCCACAGCTACATCTACTGTACCTTAGTGAGGTTTATTTAAAGGGGAAAATGCTTGCAAGGAGACACAGGCATCGCTCACAAGCAATTACACTGCTTTCTGCGGGCGTCCTCCACTTGCTACCTCAATATCTTTTCTCTCCCTAGACAGTGCTCAGGGCATGTGAGCAGATTACGGTATGAGGAGAGCATATTTTTGTTGGGGAGCACAGATAAGCTTTTAAATAGGCCATGCTCTCAAATCAAGCCTCTCCGACTGTGGCCAGTTACATTTTATTAGAAGAGCTTAATCAAAGCAGATCATTAAACGGTGGAGAAAACAACAGCTCGCTCCCCTGACCAGTCCTGCATCCGTAGCTAACGTTATTTTTACCAGGCTGCAATAACAGTCTGTAGTGCACAGTTTATCAGCACCATGTAATTTAAGGCGTAATGGTATGCTCATGGTTTTTGACTTATATTAGTGCTTCATTTGCACTGCATTGCTATCTGTTTTCTAATATTGCTGCTGTTTTGCAGCTTTAGTGAGAGAGTTTCATAGTTAATTGCCACTTGCACTTTTCAAGTTTGCAGAAAATTAAAAGAAAAAGCAGTTTTTAAAAGAAATAACAGAGGCATAAGGTGTGCATGCCTATACATAGATCTTCTGTTTGAAACTGGAACTATTAAGTCTTTAATAACATTTGTGCCTGTAGTGATAGGTTGACAACAAGGGTTGGATCCAAATGCAGATGTATTTGAGAGTAGTCATGCAGCTAAGGTTAGTACAGGTGCAAACGGTAGTATAAGGGAAACCCAAAAGAGTAATCGTAGTTATAGGCAAAGAGGTCGAGGCAGGTGGGAAAACAAACATAAACAATAAAAAAGGGTCAAAATCAAAGCTAGACAACACAGGAAACACTTAATCCTCAATAGGGAAACAAGAGGTGTTGTGTATATACAGTAGTCCAATAATCACTTCTGATCAGCTTCAGCTGTTTGCATGTAATCAAATTAAAAACATGAACTAAAACAGGTGTGTGACTGCAGGGCTTGATGGGATTTGTAGTTCGGTAGAAAGACAGGGAGTGTTCTCCAGTAGCCTGCAAGGGCAATCCTGCTCGTAATCATAACACAATCATGCCACTCTTTTGCGAGATATATATATGATCAAGCCCATCAAATAAATATGCTTTGTATTATAAACATATTCTTTTTTTAGATTACATAATTTGACTTTTATTCATGTATAAACATTGATCAATGCACACATAAACCCAAGCAAATATGCTAAATGCTTTATAAACAATGCACTTAATACATGGAGAATGAATACCTTAATTGTGATTGTCATTTTGTCAGCACAATTATGCCTCTTTTCTATACAGATATACAGATGAGGCTTATTACAGAGTGCAACAGTATTTACAAAACTGATATTTGCCTTGTGCAATTAAAGATTTATTCAATCAAATTTCAGCTTAATCTTATTTAAAAGAAATGTTTATGTATATTGTTCTAATAATCATGGCAGCAGTAATTCATCAAATCATGAGAAAACCGGGCATATATCCAGATGTGAAGTGTAGTCAAGTGCATTTTTGGTATTTCAGAGAGCTGATTAAAAGAAGATTGTCTTAGTGGGTTTGTGCACATCTGAACCAGCCTGAAGCAAGATGAATTACATGTAGAACACATTTCTCATGTTTTTTTACACCATTAACTGCTTTGCATAATTATTACTATTCTTTTGAGCGTGTGCTAAAACAATGCAAAGCTGACTGACTCTTTCAGTGGACAAAAATAACTCTTGAGGGCTTACTTTAATAGAACATAACATGACCTATAGTTCTTTTTAAAATGTTCTGTCAGAATTGGCCTGCAAATGTATATATTGTCGTATTTCCCAGTACCCAAGAAAAGGACATATCCACAAATCAATCTAAAACATTATATAATTCACAGATTTGACTATTGCATGAGCCATTGAACTGAAAGCAATCAATTATTTATTATTCGAGCTAAGTTCCTTTGAATGATTTTTGAACTCTAAAATCACTAAAAGTGGATTATCTATATTTTATCCGAGTCTTTTTAGTAATATACACACATACAGGAGTGTATAGTCTCATAGACTGTCAATGATTCAAGCAATCTCATTTGAGAAATGACTGGCATGTTCGAGGTCAAATCAGTGAAGTCATAAAGTAATAAAATCACTAAAAGTATGTAATTAATATTTAAAGCACTAGGCAATTTTGGAGAGGCGAGTAATAGCAAGCTAGATTTGAAAACTTAAGATCCTACCCTTATGTTTTGTAATATGTAGGATTGCTCATGGATTTTCAAACTAGGGTCCAGTTTTATGGGGCCTGTGGAAATGGTTTGAGATAAATGCAAAATTAATGATAATAATAATAATAATAATAATAATATACTATACTGCATAGAAAAACATGTGTTCCTTACTACTGTCACTTAAGGGTCAAGCAACATAGGTGAGGACCCACTTGCACTTTATTAAGAACAGTAGCCAGGCAGGCAATGGTCAAACAGGTAGCAAACAGGAGCATAACGGTCATCCAAGATTGTAGTCAAAACAGGCAAAAGGTAGGGATGGCTGATGTGAAACTGACGTTTCGACACAGTGTCGAGATCCCGAAGCACAAGTGTTTCGAAACACTGCACCGAAGCATGGTCCGAAACACCCAGGTCACATGGCTAAAGTGTTTCGAAACACTTGATCATGTGACTAAAGCGATTCAAAGCATCGATCAGTTCAGAAGCGTTTCGAGACCTGGCGAATGCACTTTCTACTGACAGGGTCTGACAATTTTTCTGTCTGTTATGGCCTAGTGGACCGTGCGTGTGCATGTTGTAACTGAGCTTCAAATTACTTTTGGGTTCGAATCCCAACTTGTACAAATACTGTGAAATCATGATTTTATGTATTTTAATCATGTTACTGTTTTATGGTGTACTCTAAATAGGATACAGCATCGTTTTTGTAACACTGTAGAACAATAATTCATTTTTTACAGTACTCTGATGGTTGGATTTAGGTTTTGGGTAGACATAAATAAAATACAATAAATGGGAAATTTAATGAATAATATAAATAATTCTTGTTAACTTCTGGCCACAACCGTGTCTGATCTAGCAACAACCCTGTTTTATGACCAAAACAAGACATATTTATTCACAAAGTGTTTATTCGGATGTCAGAGCAATGTTGAAACAAAACAATACAAAAACAGAGCCATTCAAACTTATATTAAAGCATTTCAAAACAGCTGTCTCAGCCTGGATTCGAACCCAGTATGCCCACATGGTAGTCAGGAACCCTAACCGCTCCACTAAACCACTTGTAGGTTCAACTTACAAAGTGGAGTTTAATACCTCAATTTGCTCAATTGTTCTTTGCTGATGCGGTTCCAGTGCAATACATAAAAAATGACCACTAGGTGTCACCGTAGAGTGGGGTTTCGAAACGTTTCGAAGCTTCGACACATTTGCTTCGACTGTTTCAGTGTTTCATGAAGCCTCGCTTTGCCCACCACTAGCAAAAGGTCAGTACAGGTGGCAAAGCATCAATATAAACGGTAAGACAAGGGTCAAAACACAGCTAGACAAGGCAAGGAAAATGCTTACGTGATACTCTGAAACAGAAACAAGACTCAATGTGCAATGTGTGTGGAAATGAGGTGTCTTTATAGTCCAGGCAATCAATCAATGAATCAATGAAGAGCTTCAGCTGTGTGTGTGTGTGTGTGTGTGTGTGTGTGTGTGTGTGTGTGTGTGTATGTGTGTGTGTGTGTGTGTGTGTGTGTGTGTGTGTGTGTGTGTGTGTGTGTGTGATCAGGGAAAACCAGAACAGGTGTATGTGAGGTGCTTGACAGGATTTGTAGTCCATTTGGTGGCAGATTTGTTGTTCTCCAGTGATCTGCAGTAGCTAGATTGCTGGTGACTGTAACAACTACAATGCTACTTAATTGAAACTAAATACATTCCAAGTTATATTTTAAATCATTTTCACACTTTTTCACATATAACTTTTAAATATTTTTCACACAAACTTAAATCATTAATTAAAATTGCAAATAATTAAAAAATGAAGATGAAAAATCATTAACTTAATTTGAAATTTAAAATAACATAAAAAAATGTCATTAGGCATGGGACGATAACCGTTTGCAAGGAATAACGCGGGTTGAAAAAGTCAAGGTTTTAAAACCGGCAAAAATTTCTGTAATACCGTTCCTAAGGTATGTGTAAGATTTCTTTTTTTACAATTTTTTTATGACAACAGTATTTACAGCAGAAAAAAATATCCAAAGATGACATTTAAATTGTAAAACAAACAGTGTTTTTGAAACAAATGAAGACAGCAGAAGTCAATTAATCTTTTGAATTATTTAACCTGACATGTTCACGGTTCCAAACTATTAAAAATCTTTCAAAAAATAAAATATATTGTTTTCAAAGGGGAAAAAAGATTTTTGTTTTTTACCCAGACATTAAAAAAGAATATATTTTGAGCAGAGAGCACAATACCGTGATACCGTAAAACCATGGTATTTTTATCCAAGGTTAGTATACCGTCAGAATCTTATACCGGCCCATGCCTAGTTGTCATAATGTAGCACTAACACTGACTTAAATAGCAAAAGCAAAAAAAATGGGAATTGGGATAAACAAAATGTAGCTTACCCCATTCAAAGATTATTTTGCATGTTTTAAGGAAAAACTCAATTTTGGCATATAATTTTCTTAAAAAAACAAAAAATTTTGCTTGTCTAGAAAATGCTTCTTGATTTAAGATTTTTTAGATATATATAGACTAGAAACAAAACAAAAATATAAGTAAGAAAAACATTTTTTGCAGTGCTGCCTGGGTGATAAAAATCAGTATCGGTATTTATTGACCGTACACCATTGTCAGTAACGATAAACAGAAGTACAGTATGAAGTTTCGGTATGAAGGCTATAGTTTTATTAAATGTGGCTGCTGAGTGTGCACTTTGGAAGCAATGGCAATAAGTTTAAGGTGTAAGTTGTCATTTCCAATGGAGGTGCACGACTTGCATAGCAGGTACACCTAGTTGAAAAAACATCTAAAGTTTTCTGAATGCTGCGAGCACACCATGTTTTATGTAAATGCATGGAACTAACCAATCTGCTTCACACTTTGTATGGAATGTACACATTTCAGTAACGGCATACTAATTACCTGAGACAAACATAGCGCATCCAAACACTGCAGTGCTTTTTACTTTTTTTCCATTGACTTGAGCTGCAATGGTTTGTCCGTTTGTCATCGTCTAAGGAAACAGTTGATGGTCACCTAGTTATGAGAGATGCCAGGGGAGTGCGAGCACAAAGCGCATTAAAAATGATGAAGGAAACCACATGCTTGCGCTTGACACTTCAGGTCAGAATAACAACACATGCTAAAATGAGTGTCGTATAGCAGCAATGAGAAGATTGTAAATGAAAAAGGATTGTAAGGATGTTACCAAAGTGGCTTTTTGGTTTCTTTTCTTGTGCATCCCAGCCACTAGCTTCCTATCTAAAATGTTTTTTTTTAGCATAGAGGGTAATGTAGTCATCCAATTTCACAATTTGTAGTGTTGCAGTATGTATTTGAATAATGATGGTTGGTTCCTTTATTTGAAAGTTCAGATTTGATTATCATAATTAGTTTTGTTTACAGAGGTTGAGGTTTACTTGACACCTTAAAGTTTGCTTTGATTGTTCAGGGTTTTTACTTTTTCTAATTGCACACACGTTGTGACATTTTATTTATCAGGTTTAAGAGTCTCTTTAACACTTATGTTTAGTTTATTATAAAAATATTTTGTTTAAATATTTTTGTTTTTGACTGTTAAAACTATTTGCCTTAGTAATATTGGTAAAATAAAATAAATAAATTAAAATCATAATATGCCTAAATGGATTGTTAAAAATATTCAATAATTATCGATACTGATTGATACATGATATCGTGATTTTATTATTATTATTTTTTGCAGTATTGTCCAGCCCTAGTGCTTTCACTATTTTCAAAGTGTAAATAGTAAGATAATATTGCGTAAGTAAGCTAAGATAATGTTAGACTTTGCACTTAGTGTAGCACATGCGCATATATAGTAAACAGAATCTGTCTTAAAAAGTGCTATTTTTACTTAGTGTAAAAAGCACATGTAAACTGCTATTTGCAATCTGTAAGTATCTATAGCTAAATTTAGATGATTTTATTTAATGGTTTATGTAAATATGAATCTGCTCATCTGTTTAAAAATGTGCAAAATAACTCAGACATTACAGAATGAATCCCTTGTGAATGTTCTAAGCCAAACTATACAGTTTTTAAAGTAAGTTATTTCACTGAGCATAGAAGATGGTAATGAGAAAAAGTGACTGCAATTTGTCATGTCTTTTGATCAAAGCTTTATGTGAGAACTACGGTAATGACTTAAGAAGGTCATTGCTTTTCATTTGCCCTGCCACATGCCATTTTTCCCTCAAGGTAACAGATTATATAAAGATGACTGATGGTCCCGCCACAATATTACATAATGACGAATAAGCAATCTTGTCACTAATCGCTCATCTTTCCATGTCACAACAATGGTGCTGAATAACAAGAAAAGGTCTGAGTGCATATATTTGCATGGCTAATTAGCATGATCATCTAATATCTATCATGTAAACAGATTTTTGATTACCTTCTGGCTAAAGTCATACTAAACACAATAAGTAAACACAAATTGAATTGTATCATGTGGAGTATTTCTGTTGTAGTCACATTATATATATATATGTTATTTAGCAGAAGCATAAGTCATTTAGCAGAAGCTTTTGTCCAAATTGACTTGCAATTGAGGTGGCATTCAGCAACAAGAAGAGCCAGAGTGCTATAAAAGGAACTGTTAATTAAGTGCTAGAATAAGGAGTTAAAGTGTCCAGTGCATATAGAGAGAAGAGTGTTTTTACAGGTGGTTTGTCAAGCCCACTCAACTGTGTGAAGCACACTTCTTAAATGCACAATGTTTTGTTTTACATTATTGAAGTGTGTGCAGTATAAAAACGTATACAGCACAATCACACCATTTCCGTTACGTAGGACTTTTTGCTGTATCATGCGACAGATAATAACTTGACAACAAAAAAAGAGCATGACTTTGAGCAAGAATTTGTATCTGTCATCATCTGTTTGCATGGATAGCATGACAAATATTAAACTGCAGTTGCACTTTTGTAAAATTAAAGAATAAACACCCAAAGGTGTATTCTGTTTTTCTTTTCTAAACCCCATGATTTTTTGTGTGAGTTATCTAAATATCTACAGTAAAAGTTTAAACAATCAGTGAAATGTAAAAAATAAATAAATAAATAAACTGGGCACAGTAAGGTTTTATTAATCTCTTCTCAATTTATCCACTAAGTATTTAGGACAATTGGATAGAATTAATCTATTACTTTCAGCAGACCATGACTAACCCCAAAACTCAAGAATGAGTCTTTTTGCAGCAATATTACTGATGTGTATGAATATTGATATAGTGGATTGAATATAAAAAGAAAAGAAGCAGTTCTTGTGATACTAAGGTCATGTTAAAATACCAAGAGCAACACTATTTTCTTTATGGATAAAAGTAAGGCATAACGCCAGAAGTACCTCTTAGTCATATTTCACTATGGATATGTGACTTGTTGCACAACCTTAGATTCAAAGTCATGTTTTTGTTCATTTGAATGGAAGCTTCCCAAACTGGAAGAGCAACCCATAAGTTAAAACACAGTATAGTGGAAAAGGTGGATATGGTACCATAAGGAAGACAAACTGTATGTTTATATGTAAAAATCGGCATGAGATATCATGTGGGGACGTAATGATGTGCCATTAATTGATCTATGTACTATAAGCCTAATATGTAAAACGTACAGTAGCCAAAACAGCTAAAATGCTCTGCAAGTAACTTAACAAAACATGCAAATAGAAAAAAAACACTAACAAATTGAGAAAATATTTTTATTATTTCTTGTTTTTCAAGAGTTCACACTTAGCTGATGTTTGGCATGCTGTCCCGGGAGAGAGCCCTGACCTTATAAGATCCTCGAGCCCTCAGCTCCCTCCCGTTAGCAGGGCAAGAGGGGAGTTTGAGCTCAGGTAGATTTCAATGAAATCCCCCGACTTATTTCTGGCTAATGGCAGATTTAAGATGGTTAAGGAGATACGGCTTGCTAGGAGCTTGACTTGTGGGGTGGATTCTTTAAGACAAAGATACTGAGATAAGAAACTCTAGTTATTTATAGTGAGTTAGGAATCATCTGATTGGTGAATCAATGGTAAGCTGATGTGGGACCAGCTGTGAACAATCATAAGCATGTGATCCTCTCGAAATTAGTTTATAAATAACGGTCACATAGTCAGCAGTTCATTTAATGTTGATTCTTTTTGGGGGTATCCCAACACATTTACTGTATGTTGTAGTCTGTGTTTTTTCTGCACATTTCTGTATTTTCAGGTGTTTTCTTAGTGTTTTTTTTCTGTATGGATGTGCTTTTTTAACTTTAGCTGCACGTTTCTGCATTTGCATGTGGTGTCAAACCCGGGGCGCCACCAAGAAGTGGCCACGGCCACCCCTGGGTAAACTCTAGTCACCCGAATATGATTTTGCTGTTGATATTATTAATTTAAATGTACTTATGTAACTTCCAATATTTCAATAAATAAATAAATAAAATACAGCCACTAAATTATTGTTGGTGCCACTGATGTAGCTGATTCACTGCCCCTCCCCCTACCCCAGTGGCTAATTTGGGCAGAATCTTGCTAGGGGCAGCGCGCGGAGACAGTGCAAAAAAAAAATCCCCTATTAAAAGCATTGGGATACGATTTACTTTATGCAAGTCAAGTGTATTTCTCATTTTTGTTTTGTTTACGTGTTCATTCATTCATTTGTTCATTCATTTTTTTCTGGCTTAGTCTCTTTATTAATTTGGGGTCGCCACAGCGAAATGAACCGCCAACTTATCCAGCATGTTTTACACAGTGGATGCCCTTCCAGCTGCAACCTATCACTGGGAAAGTGTACATGTGTCTTTAAATTTATTTAAAGTTGATTACCAATGTCCATGAAAATGTACCCACTGAGAAAGAGAGGGTGTTTGGACCAGGTGGATGTCAACATTGACTGACATAAGCAGATAAATCTTCTTTGACTAGACATCAGAAGATTGTGCTTTTGAGAAAAGAAATTAATCATTGTGTGAGTCCCGGAGCACCAGCAGGGGAAATAAAAGAAGCAGCAGCAAAAAAAAAAAAAAACAGAGCTCCAAGGTGCCGGTGAGAAGAAAAAAGTGCCACCACTGTCACCTTTAAACAGCTCCTGGAAGCTATTTCCCAGATTTGATTTGCCTCACTTTCAGGGAAGTCTTGGCCCCGCATTCACAAAGACATCACTTTACATGCTGTCAGCGCCTCGATTCATGGCAGCTCTCACTTCCCCCATTGCTGCTGCTGCTGTTATGGATCTTATTACCTCCGTCCCACCAGAAAGAGACACAGGGAGCTTAAGAACCATCATTTAATGATGCTACTACTGTATATGCTTGCATGGATTTGAAATGATTAAAGCTAAAGGGTCTCAACTTCGCTTCTGTGATTACAAGCATCTGACCAAACTATAAATAAATGACTGTGTTCAAACAGGTACCAGACATTTTAAACTATAAACATAATCCTTTAAGACAAACTTGTTATTAATGTATGGTATATAATTTGGTTAAAGCCATCTGTTCACATTAAATGAGCAATTTTTTGTTAATCATGTTTAATAGCACAATGCATAGTAAAAACTACATTACCCATGATGCTGTACATGAAATTCCACCAATCACAGAGTTGCAGCTAGGAAATTGTGGCAAAAGTTTCATTTACTGGCATGAAGTACTGTGGATAGTTTGACAGATTGTGCCAAACTTAAATAATATTTTTTTAGCGGAAGAGACTTTCACCTCAACAGCTAAAGGGGCAATCATTATGGCGAAGGAACATAGCATTTTTGTTCCCCCCCTCGGGGAACGAGGGTTACCTTAGTAACCTGAGCATTCCCCTTCGAGAGGGAAACTTCAATGCTATGTGGAAAAACATGTACTATGGGGAAATGTATGGAAAAGGCCATAATGATTGAACCTTACCTTCGCCCTCGATGAGAGGTTTGCCAGGCAAGAGAGTGCGTGAGCGCACCTGCGTCACCAGAGGCGCTGTCTTCCAACGTGTTCCCTGGCCCCTACTTATCCCACTTCAACAGAAGATTTACGCATTTGGATATATTTTTCGGAAGTCGCAAATGCATCTAGATAATTTCTAGGAATTTAATACGACAGTACTTTGGGAAGCGTGCAGTCCCGATAGGGAGGACGCTGCGGAGGCCACCTGCTCCCCAAGTGGGGAGACTGGTGACAAGAGAGCATATGGACTAGCCCTGGGAAGAATCCCTTTCTGGAAGAAGATGAATATAAGATGATTAGCGGTGAGGGAAGACACGGTTCGCCTGTGAGGGGGGACTGCACCGTGGCAGCATAAGCATATGGGATCGCCTAGTGGGGATCGCACATAGCGGGCACCTATACCCAGAACGCGGGCTGACCAGCAGGCATACCAACAATGTAACGGGCCAGCACGTGACTAATACGCTGAGTCAGATGCTGGGGAGGAGCACGCTCTTACTCCTGGGGGACACGGCTCGCCCTGGCTTAGATGAGCAAGTGAGATGGCTTCCACTGTTCAGTGGGTATGTTCCAACCTCTGTTTGGATACGGCGCTTCCCTTCTGCCGATCACCGTAACAGATAAAGTGCTGAGTATGGTCCGTATAATAATAATAATAATACGCAAAGCGCGAAGGACACAGCAAATAAAAGGGCCTCCTCCATGGGCAGCGCTTGCAGGTTCACTACGTAGCTGAAAGAATGCTGTAGGAACCTAGGGCATCTAGGTGGGCCGGGGTCTCAGGTAAATGTGAGAGTGGGCCGGCCCAAAACACTGGCACATTTCGCTGACCGAAAATGCTTTCAGATACCCACCCATTTGGACGATGCGAACGCGACCAGCAGAGCTGTCTGCCTGGACAGGAATCTTAAGATACTGAGTCGAGTAATCGAGCAGACCTCTCCTAAGAGAGATCTCTAAGTGGGTATAAGAGGGGAACAGGAAAAATTAATATCCACGTCTCGCACCTCTGGGAACTGGATGATGAGATGATGCTTCCCAGCACGTTGCCATCGCCGCATCCTCAGGGCGGGGATGATCGTAACGCCAACCCCTCAGAGCGGAGGGGACAGCCTTAGCTCCAGCCAACTGAAGAAGGATAGCATGACTCTGATCTGGCATGTTCGGGGTTTCCTTCTCGGGGAAAAAGGTAACCACACATCGAATAGACTCCACTGCAGGGCGTGGGCACCTGAGTGATGGTGTTAACCACCTAATTGGTAGGTCACCTAAGTCCTCCGCGCTCCATCTATGAACCATACGTGAGGTATAGATCTAGGCGCGGGTGCCAAACAGTGCCTATATCCCCTGCTTCCAGGGGATGTGCCAGGGAGGGGCCATCACGAAAAGAGAGTTGAAAGCAGGTCCGATTGGGCCAGAGTGTTGTAATACGAGAGTTGTTTCTCGATCTCCCTGACTTTACACAGTATCTGTGCGAGAGGCTCACTGGAGAAATGCATATTACGCACACCCTGGGGCCAGCTGTGTAGCCAGTGGACTTCGCAGGGTTCGCCAAGTGGGGATCTCAAGCAAGAGCGCACAAATCTCTGTGTTAGATAGAGAAAGGCGCAGCCCATAACAGCTGGCCAGTCGGGGGTGGAGTCTCTATTTTCCCAGGTGAAACTGCCGTGAGAGCGCATGGGCTGCACGGTAAGCTCGGTGGGGAAAAATGGAATGCAGCGATTGCACCGTGTATGACTCCGGGGGAGCAGACGGCGAGCGAGCTGAGACATGCGGCGAGAGTGGATACCCCCCATACAGTTGATATACGCCACCACCGCCGTGCTGTCTGTCCTGACCAGCACGTGCTGTCGCTCTAGCACCGGAAAAAAACGACGGAGTGCAAGGAACACTGCCAACAGCTCTAGACGATTGATATGCCAATGCAACTGGGTTCTTTTCCACAGGCCAAATGCCACAGGAGCCTCTGAAAAGATTTCAGTGGGACTACTATTTTGCTGTCGAACTCTCTCAGACAGTTCAGCATTAGCTGAGCGCACTCTCCAGAGAGGCGACCATGGTGACCGAGTCCAACTCCAACCCGAGAAAAGTGATCCTCTGCACGGGGGCGAGTTTGCTCTTTTCTCGGTTGACCTGAAACCCCAATAGGTGGAGGTGCTGGTGCAACTTGTCCCTGTGCATAATCAATTGCTCCCGCGAATGGGCTAAAAATTAGCCAGTCTGTGAGATAATGGAGTATGCGAATGCCTGCAAGCTGAAGGGGCGCTAGGGCACCCTCCGTGAGCTTGGTGAAGACATGCAGAGACAGAGAGAGCCTGAAGGGTAGGACTTGTACTGCCAGGCTCGCATTGATGCAGACTGCAAAAAACTGACGGTGGTGTGGAGTATGGAGACATGAAGTACGCGTCCTTCAGGTCTATTGCTGCAGACCGATCCCGAGGACGAACGAACCGGAGGATGCGCTTCTGTGTAAGCATTTTGAACGGCAGCTTGAGCAGACAGCGGTTCAAAATGCGCAGATCTAGGATCGGCCATAGCCCACCGCTCTTTTAGGTACGATGAAGTACAGGCTGTAAACTCACTCTCCATCTCGCTGGAGGGATCGGTTAGATTGAATCCTTCGCCAGGAGGACATCAATCTTCTCTCGCAAGACAGGGACAGGCACAGGGCTGACCCTGGTGAGAAACACCCCCGTGAACTTGGGAGGCCATTCGTGAACTGAATCCCGTAGCCAAGTCTGATCGTGCGTATGAGCCACCGTGAAGGGCTGGGCCACGCTAACCAGGCAGACAGAGCCCTCGCTAATGGACTCAACGATACAATTGCTGACGTACCAGCAGTGGGGCAGCGCGGAGTGGGAGTGCTGATCCGGGGAGCCCTGGGTGGTTCTACATCCCCGCCAATGGATGGTCCATCGTATTCGACTGCATCGCCGTGAATTCCTGGGTGAATTCAACGGTGTTGCCGAACAGACAAAACTGGTATATGGGGTAGTCAAGAAAGTAAACTTTGTCGACTCCGCACATATTTTTGCCAGGTTTAGCCCGAGGTGGCGCTCCTGGACCACTAATGTGGGCATCGTCCTTCCCAGGGCACACGCAGCGGACTTGAGGTCCGTGGAGCTCAGTCGGGTGCGGTGCGGGGCTTGTAATAAGCCAGGGTCGGAACCACCCGCGTGGAGCTGGGCCAAACAAAACATACCGCTCTGGAGGACCGGACCCAAAGGACGCTAGGCAAGGGAGAACCGACCATCTGCCGCTGCATGTCACACACTCTGGACCGGGAGATAGCTCTCGTTCACTCTCTGTCTGAAATTCAGCTGGAGGAACCCTCATCGACTCTCTCAGAAGGCTGTTGAAGTCTCTGAAGTGAAAATGATGCTTGGCTTTGCGCGCGCTGTGCTCTTATAGCCAAGTTAATTGCAACAAGCATCAGGTGCGCAAGCTGAAGCTGCCAACTCATTGGCATTTCATTGGCCCGTTTACATACTCTTTCAGATAATTGGCTTTCTGAATGAAATCCCCATAGTGGAAGTTTTTTGACATAGCATTAAAGTTCCCCTCCTGAAGGAGAACATGCAAACTCCACACAGAAACGCCAACAGACCCAGCCGGGGCTCGAACCTGGGACTTTCTTGCTGTGAGGGGATTGTGCTACCCACTGAGCCACCGTGCTGCACTTCTTAAAACTTACTTAAAATTTTTTTTTTGTCTTCCTTAATAGTGTCTTTTGAACATGTTTTTTTATACTGGTGTTGAACACAAAATCCTCCTTTAATCAGTGTTCAGTATCTCTTAAATTGTTTTGTTGACGGACCCAGACTGATCTAATCTATGGCAGAAATCATGAATAGATAACACGGTACAGCTGTAGATCTGCTTATAGGAAACACCTAGATGTGTGTTGTGAGCCGAGCCCAACTTTACTGATTTAAAGGCCAAGAAAGAGGAACAAAATAATAGAAGCATATATCACTGTCACCACTTCACGGCTTGGTGATTGATGATTCCAAGCACTAAAGATCCTAACTTACAGCTCACTAATGTCCTGATTATGCCCAAATCCCCATATGACTGAACTTTGCTTCACTTTAGATTATTCAAATATCAACAAGCCTGCTCTAAACCTCTAAATAACCAATGAGTTCTCCTTAAGATGGCGTAAATGAAAGAGCGGATGAGATTTTACCCATGCGGAGACAGCTTTCCTGCAACGCATATGCTGTCACCACTAGCAGGAAATAAGAGTTGTCAAATCTATTCATGTACATGTCAAAACTCTATCATTACACATGGGTGCAACGCATTAATCCGCCAAGGTTTAGCTTTCCCCAGCTTCGGTGTGTGAGACAAATGACTCAAGCTGAGCCTAACATCAACTGATGTCTTTGTAGGTCACTGAAGAGCAAGGAAGCAAGCCAGTGAATGTTACTTAACAGTGTTTACACTTCAGCTAATTGTGTGCTTCCTCTGACTCACCAAGCAACATCTTCTAGTTGGCAACAATTTTTTTGGAATATTTACAAATGGAGGGCTTGTAATATACTGTTATGGGTGATATGTTTAAACAAATTAAATATTGTTAATGGGTTAATTAGGACTGCTGCAATTTAGTTGGTAATATTTCAGTAAGGTATAATATGCATTCAGTGGGTTATTGTATTAGAACAACCCTAATATGGTAATCATGAGTGGAGCAACTCATAATGTTATGACTAATGCAAAAACTGCACATAATAATTATTATTCAGTCCCTTCAGGATTTCGTGGGACTTTTTTTTTTGTGGCCAAAAATGACTGTTTGCTGGGACTTTTGCTACCACAGACAAAAGTCTTTATTACATATATGTTTTCTTACTCCTAAACCCAGACATTGGCTTCTTTAAGTTATAAAATAACTTCATATGTAACCAAATAAGAAGTAAATTCATTAAATAATAAAGTAAATTTAAAGTGCCCACAAGTTTTTTTTACAGGAATCTTTCTTTTTTCATAGCTTGTAGTTATTTGTCAATGAGCATTGAGGATGCCAAAAATGCATGCAGCCATAAACATAAGAAGGCAAACAATGCATTATTGTAACAAGCAACAGCGATCCAGCAACTGCGGATTGCTGGAGAACTACTAGCATTTCACAACACACACTACAACTTCCAGCATGCCTTGCACTAATCTCCCCGGTCCCAGCATGAGGACACACACATGCACAGACACAGCTGTGGTCAATATTCTAATTATGATGCTGTGTTCACACCAGACACGGAACGCGCAGATAAATCACACCATTCACGCATAAATAGAGGGAGGAACATTTGAGTTTACTCACTTCATTCGCGCGTCAAAATCTGCTTCATTCGCGCGTCAAATCCGCTTCATTCCCGTGTCAAATTCACTTCAGAACAGACACGGATTTGCAAAATGGGCAGGGCTTCTGTCTGCCCGGTGACTGTAGCTTCATTGCTTAATGGCTAACATGGATTTTATTGATAAAATAACTGTGTTTATGTGCTTTATGAAGGCTGAAAAACAGTGTTGATTCGTTTGGAGCAGTGTCTGAGTCCACTAGATCCTTTCAGAGGTGCAGCCAGCCTTTTGAGCTCATAAACTCCTCCAGAAACTTAACCTGAATGATGGAAGCATTCAGCGGTGCTTCTGACTGAGCCGAGCCCAGTTTGATGAACTGTTGGCGCTATGCCATAATCACACCCCATTTGCGCATATTATTATTATTTTTTGCTTCTATGATGCGGGTGTGTTTCATGATCTTGTTTGGCTTTGTTTTTTTTTTATTTCATTAAATCTCTGTTATATACTGCATTTGGATCCGCACTTTATTTTTGTCTTCTCCCTACACACAGAGTGGTAACAATTATATTAACAGCATGTCAACAGTACATCACGAAAAAATGCAACCAAATGCATTAATCATATGTAAGCAATGCATCACCACACTATTGTTAAAGGATACTCTATTTTAAAAAATCTTGTATCCACATATCTGTATAAATTGTGTCTGCACGACAGCTCAAATATCAAAATCCACTAAATCATTGAACAGATAAAAAATATAGATAGGTAAATAAAAACAGAAGGATCTGTGCAACAGCTGTGAGTTGTGAGGTGAGTGCTGCAGGTGCTGCTGATGTGAAAGCCGTCTCGCTGCTATTGCTCATGCGCTGCACCCACACACACACATACACTGCTTTCTGCTCTGCTAGGGAGTGCGCTGTGAAAGATGCCTGACACCATGCCTGTGTTATGTGTTGTGCCCGCAACAAGCCAATCATCTGAAAGAGTAATAATATGGGCCAATGAAATGCCAATGAGTTAGCAGCATCAGCGTGCACAGCTGGCAGAAATTACAATCAATATTGTATAAAAATGCCCGTCACATTTTTGCTTTCAGAGCCTTTATGCTACTGAGCAAGTCTTTGTAAGGGTTCCTCTAAAGCTAAGAGAAGAGAGAGAACAAGAAAAGCTGATGGAGCAGGCTGCTTCTCCCGGACCAGAGTGTGTGATATGTGGCGGCAGATGGTTGACCTGGGCTTTCGCCCTTGCCTGGGCATTCTCTGGGTCCGGTCCTCCAAGAGCAGTTTGTATTCAGCAAGTTTCATAAAAGAGCAACATGGTCGTGCAGTGCGTCTTTTTCAAGATGTTGTTCCGACCGTGCGTTTCTGGATGCAATGGTTCCCTGTCCCTAGATGATGGGCACGAGCACTGCGTTGCATGTCTTGTAGTCCAGCATGTTAATGCGGTGCTCGCGGGCAGTGCATGCCGTCACTGCGATGGCATGTCTGTTGCGCACTCAGGCAGATTTGAGGGTCACAGTGGGTGTTAATCTGCTGCCCTCTGGCTAGCGGACCTCCCACTCCTCCACGCCCTCCATCCAAGCTTCGAGTGAGAGAAGGTTGCATCCTCTCAGATGGTCCCCCTCTCACTTGATGACAAAGTTCGCTTTCTTAACACACCCATATCCTAGGCTGGCCTGTTCGGTGACACCGTCGGGGAATTCATCCAGGAATTCACGGTGGTGAAGAAGCAGTCGGATGTGATGGGTGAAGTCATCTATCCGCGGGACCATCTACCTCGGCTGCTTCTCGCAAAGGGTGCGGCTTTAAGATCTGTTCCGCTGGCCCGGCCTGCACCTCCGGCCAAGCGGCAGTGCCAAGCACCCTGCAGGCATCCAGCACCCCCACCCAAGGGCGTTGCTAAGTTCTGTAAATGAACTGCGAAGAGAGAACTTGCTCTTTCCCCAGTGGAGGGCATCAAATAGGCGTCTTTCAATGCTAGGCTGCTGACCTCACAGCCAGCGACAGCCAAATTCTTAATGAAAGAGCATTTTTTCCCTTCACCGGATGTGTCAGCCCGAACACTGCCAGTCTGGGATGCTATGCCTTCCGGCTCGTAGGCTCGGTGCACCTATTCAGTGACTTTCAGAATGTGGGAGGACGGTCTCCCTTCTCTCACACTCCCAGCCCCCCCCTCAGGACCCTGGGTGCGAGGTGAGAGTGAACCTATTGCCTCCTGCTCTTCCACAGGACCCCAGCGCTCCCAGTTAAGCCCTCCCATTCCATGCTGCCCCACCGTTAGTGCGTCAACGATCATGCCTGTGATGCCACTTGTGAGGGCTCTGCCCGCCTGGTAAGCGCTGGCCAGCCCATCGCAATGGCTCATTCACACGATCAGACTAAAAAGATGCAATAGAGCTGGTCCCTCCAGCCGAGATGAGGAGCGGGTTTTACAGCCCGTACTTCATTGTACACGAAAAGAGCATTGGGCTACGGCCAATCCTAGATTTGTGCATTTTGAGCCACTGACAGAGGCGCATCCTCTGGTGCGTTCGTCCTCAGGATTGGTCTGCAGCAATAGACCTGAAGGACGTGTACTCTCTTGTCTCCATTCAGTTTCTGCAATTTGCATTCAAAGGTCGAGCTTGGCAGTAGAAAGTCCTCCCCTTCGGGCTCTCTCTGTCTCCGCGGGTTTTCACTAAGCTCACGGAGGGTGCCCTAGTGTCCCTTGGGCTCGCGGGCATTCGCACACTCAGTTGTCTTGACGACTGGCTGATTTTAGCTCACTTGCGAGATCAATTGATTATGCACAGAGACAGGGCCTGCTGAGGCTTCAGGTCAACCGAGAAAAGAGCAAGCTCGCCCTCGTGCAGAGCATTTCTTTTCTCAGGTTGGAGCTGGACTCGATCACCATGAACTCTCTCAAACAGGTCAGCATCAACTGGGCGTACTCTCAGGGGAGGCGCGTCGAGCTGATCCTCAGCTGTCTGAGAGAGTTTGACAGGAAAACTGTGGTCCCACTGATATTATTTCAGAGGCTCCTGGCGCATATGGCATCCGCAGCCGCTGTCACGCCGATCAGGTTGCTCCATATGAGACCGCTTCAGCATTGGCTTCATGATCAAGTCCCCAGATACGTATGACGTTTTTACCGGTGCTAGAGGGGAACGCGTGCTGGTCAGGAAGGACAGCACGACAATGATGGCATATATCAACCGCATGGGGGGGTATCCACCCTCGCCACATGTCTCAGCTCGCTCGCCGTCTGCTACTCCGGAGTCATCCGCGGGGGAATCGCTGTGTCCCATTCTTCCCCGGCGAGCTCAACCGTGCAGCTCATGCTCTCTCATGGCAGCTCACACCTGGGAAAATGTAGACTCCACCCCCGGCTGTCCAGCTGTTATGGGTGCGTTCTGGTGCACTGGCTTATCCCGGGGCATGTGTAAATACTATTTTTTCACCAGTGAGCCTACTCACACAGGTACTGTGTAAAGTCAGGGTGGCCGAGGAGCTTTCTGGCTCAATCATATCTGTATTTAAATTCTCTCCTCGTGACGGCCCCTCCCTGGCATATCTCTTTGAAGAAGCTTTCTTCTCTGGGACAGGTCTTCTCACGTGTGGCCTATAGATGGAGTGCGGAGGACTTAGGTGACCTACCGGTTCAGTGGTTAACACAGTCACCCAGGCTAGAGCACCAAGGCATGCCTATGCCCTCAAGTGGAGTCTATTCACTGTATGGTGTACTTCTGCCAGATCAGTGTGATGCTATCCTTTTTCAGCTGACTGAAGGTAAGGCTGTCCCTTCTGCACTGAGGGGTTGGCGTTACGATCATCCCCGTTTTAAGGACACAGGGATGGTGGCGCACTCGGAAAGCATCGCCTCATCATCCAGTTCCCAGAGACGCAAGATGTGGATAATTAAATCAATCCTGTCACCCTCTCATACCCACCTGGAGATCTCTCTTAGGAGAGGTCTGCTCGATCCACTCAACTCAATATCTTTAAGATTTCTGTTCAGACAGCTCTGCTGATTGCATTGGCATTGGTCAAGAGGGTCAGGTATCTGGTAGCATTTTTAGATTAGATTAGATTAGATTCAACTTTATTGTCATCACACATGTACAAGTACAAGGAAACGAAATGCAGTTTAGGTCTAACCAGGAGTGCAATAGCAGCAAGTGCAGAATACAGGTATAAGTTATAAAGTGCAGTTATAGAAAACTATGGTGATATTTACAAATGGATGTACTATCAACATTATATACAGGTTGTGTTAGCTATGAACAGAGATTTACAATAGATGAATAAATGTACAGGTTGCTATTAATAATCAGAAGTGTGCAGATAGATAAACATAATTACAAATGTATATGTACAGTGGATGTGTACATAATTTACAAATGTACATGTGCAGTAGGTGTGTACAGTTCAAATAAATGAATCAGTGCAATGAATATGTGCAATTTTTAAATGTGCAAATGTTAAGTAGTGCAGTGATTATGATGAGTCTGAGTTATGAGGAGAGGAGAGTGGGATGTATTAGGGGGGCAAAAAGTCAGTGGGAAGCAGAGTTCAAGAGGGAGACAGCTCTGGGGAAGAAGCTGTTCTTTAGTCTGCTGGTTTTTGTCCGGGGGAGCCTGAAGCGCCTGCCAGAAGGCAGGAGAGAAAACAGTCTGTGAGCAGGGTGAGAGGAATCTTTAAGAATACTGCGTGCTCGGCGCAGACAGTGTTTCCTCTGGATGTCCTCTATGGCTGGCAGAGTGGTCCCTGTGATGCGTTGGGCAGTTTTCACCACCCGCTGCAGTGCCTTACGCTCCGCAACAGAGCAGCTTCCATACCAGACTGTGACACAGTTCGTCAGGATGCTTTCTATTGTGCAGCGGTAGAAGTTCACCAAGACGGCTGATGACAGCTGGTTCTTCTTAAGTTGCCTTAAGAAAAATAGGCGCTGGTGAGCCTTCTTGACCAGGCTGGAGGTGTTGGTGGTCCAGGAAAGGTCCTTGGAGATGTGGGTCCCCAGGAACTTGAAGGATGATACAGGCTCGACGGCCATCTCATTGATGTAGATGGGATCATGTGAGCCTGTTCGTCCCTTCCTGAAGTCCACAATGAGCTCCTTGGTCTTGTCGGTGTTAAGGAGCAGATTATTGTTGGTGCACCACGTGGCCAGATGCTGTATCTCCTCCCTGTAGGCAGTCTCATCATTGTTGCTGATTAGACCAATCACTGTGGTGTCATCTGCAAATTTGATGATGGCGTTGGATCTGTTCACAGGCCTACAGTCGATGGTGAAAAGGGAGTAGAGGAAAGGGCTCAGCACACAGCCCTGTGGTACACCAGTGTTGAGTGTGACGGTGGTGGAGCAAATGTGGTCTGATCTAACATTCTGAGGTCTGTTAGTCAGAAAGTCCATAACCCAGTTACAGAGAGACGTGTCTATATCCAGGTCTCTAAGTTTGATCATTAACTTAGAGGGTATGACAGTGTTGAATGCTGTGCTCCTGTTGCCACGGTAGGCAAACTGATGTGGGTCCAGTGTGGATGGCAGAGAGTCTTTCAGATGTGCCAGGACCAACCGCTCGAAGCACTTCATGATGATGGATGTGAGTGCTACCGGGCGGTAGTCATTCAGGCATGTTGGGCTGGAGTGTTTCGGCACTGGCACAATAGAGGTGGTTTTAAAGCATGTTGGCACAGCTGCTAGGTTAAGGGACAGGTTGAAAATGTCTGTGAATACCCCAGCGAGCTGTTCTGCACATGCTTTGAGGACACGCCCAGGAATACCGTCTGGTCCAGCAGCCTTACGCACATTGATCCGACTCAGTGCAGTGTAGACTTCTGAGGAGGTGAGTGTAATGGGTGAGTGGTCGGTTGAGGAAGTGATCCTGATGTAGGGTTCATTATTGTCTCTTTCAAAGCGGGCATAAAAGTCATTAAGCTCGTTCAGGAAGGAGACATTTGTGGCTGTGGGTGTGGAATGGCTGGGTTTGTAGTTGCTGATGGCCTGTATGCCCTGCCACATGCGCCGAGGATCAGAGTTGGAAAAGTGCTCCTCTAGCTTTAGCTTGTAGCAGTGCTTGGCCTTTTTGATGCCCCTCTTTAGATTAGCCCTGGAAGTGCTGTAGGCCTGTGCATCCCCTGATCTGAAGGCAGTGTTGCGTGCCTTCAGCAGGAGGCGCACCTCCTTGTTCATCCATGGCTTTTGATTTGGGTATGTGGTGATCTGTTTCTGGGTTGTTACACTGTCAATGGTGGTGTTGATGTATTCCAGAACAGAGGAAGTGTAGCTGTTAATGTCTGTGTGAGAGCCACATGTGGCCTGGGAAGCAAACATACTCCAGTCTGTGTGTTGAAACCTGTCCTGGAGTGTGGAGTCTACCCCCGCTGGCCACACTTTGATGGTCCTCACTGATGGCTTCACACGGTTGATGAGGGGTGAGTATCGGGGGGTGAGGAACAAAGAAAGGTGATCTGATTGACCCAGGTGGGGGAGGGGGGTAACAGCATAGGCTTCAGCCATGTTTGTGTATACCTGGTCCAAAGTCTTGTTTCCCCGTGTGTGACAGAAAATGTTTTGATGGAATTTGGGGAGCACTGTCTTTAAGTTTGAGTGATTAAAATCCCCCGCAACAATAAAAGCAGCCTCCGGGTGAGCAGTCTGTTGTTTGCTGATGGCTGCATGAAGTTCATTCATAGCAAGCTTTGCATCAGTATCGGGTGGGATATAAGCAGCGATTATAAAGGTGGAGGTGAACTCCCGTGGCAGATAAAACGGTCTGCATTTGACCATCAGAAATTCCAGGTTAACAGAGCAATGTCTCCCAACGATGACAGAGTTTGTGCACCACGCTTTGTTAATATAAATGCATAATCCTCCGCCTCGGGTCTTACCGGAGTCATCCGCCGCTCTGTCTGCTCGGAATGTCTGATGCTCAGTTAAAGATACAGCGTTGTCTGGTATCCCGCTGTTTAGCCATGTTTCTGTGAAAATCATGACATTACAGTTCCATAATCTTTTGCTGTGGTTGATGCGCAGTCTAATCTCATCCATTTTGTTCACCAGGGACCGAACATTGGCGAGGAAGATGCTGGGTAAAGATAGCCGGTGTGGTGTTAGCTTTAGCTTAGCTCTTAGCCCGCCGCGCTTCCCCCGCCTTTGTTTACGTTCCCGTCGCCGTCTCCGAGCACTTCTGCCCGGCCGGACAGAGCGCTCAGCATCGGGTGTCCTGGCGATCTCTGGGATGAGTCGTAGATTGCTGATAAAACTGTCCGGAATGCACAAACCAATATCCAAGATCTCCTGTCGGGTGTACGATGTAAAGGCATTACTGTTCTGCACGAACAGACCCGAAATGAGCAGGAAAAATACTGCAAAATTGCAGAAACTGGAGAGACGCCGAGCCTCGCGTTGTGTACGCGCCGCCATCTTGGTCACATTCCTTGGTCACATTACGGTTAGTGAAGTGTGCCAGCAATTCAGGCCGGCCCACTCTCATGTTTTCCTGAGACCCTGGCCCACCTAGGTGCCCCAGGTTCCTACAGCACTTTCTTTTAGACTATGTAGTGAAACTGCAAGCGATGTCCATGGAGGAGGTAGACCCAGCCCCTTTCTTTGCTGTGTCCCTTTCGCGCTCTGCGATGTGGGACCGCATTAGAGCTTATGACTCTAAGCAGCTCCTTTTCTGTTATGATCGGCGGACGAGAAGTGCTGTATCCGTACTGAGGTTGGCCCACTGGATAGTAGATGCCATCTCCACTGCTGTGCCAGAGTGAGTCACGTTCCTTGGTAGTACAACCCCACAATGTCTCAAAGAATTTTTTTGGCAGTAAAGTTAAACCATGGTGTGAGACAAAAAAGTAACATTTATACGTTAACAGAAATGAACATGAAATTATAACAAGAGCATTTGTAAATAACTTTTTTATTATTATTTGTAAAATTAAAAACAATGGTATTTAATAAAATACCAATTACAAAAAAAGCTATACATCAATGATTGTTCCACTCTGAGCTTAATTGTTCTAGTACCCCATTTCAAGGAACAGTGTCATAACCGCTGGCTAGGAGAGTTTCTGTCCAGCTACAAACGTGCATCTTATTCATTCAATAACTACATCAGTCTTGTTCAAGCTCATGCACCAGTGTTCATGCCCCAGTAGCTTGTTTGAAGGGAACAGTGAAAAATGAAATCATCAACATGCAAAAGGAACTGCAAGTGCAAGTTACTTGTGCCAAAAATAAGTTTTCCATATGTGGAACACCACAACTGCACAAATCCAAAAGTTCAGTCTGCGCTAAGCATGCACAGTGACTTCTTCTCATGCAGTATTATTGGTGGGTATGTGAACCAGCTTATAAGTGCATACCGCAACCTACTGTGATGGAGGCCCACAGAAACTCACCAGTCATTTATATGAAGAGCTTAAATCTCAACAAGTTCTCATCGAATTCATTAGATTATTTCCTCATTTACTTTCAAACAACTAGAATTAAGCATTTAACAGAACTAAACTTGTTCTATTCTTTTCCATTAGACATATTTGTATTTTGCCAATCGAGCAAGTGGCTTGTTGACTTTTTTGAGTGCAATCAGAATCAAGTATTCCAGATAGCTATGTAATAATCCCAGATAACAACCACTGAATCTAAATAACAATAATTTATTTGCATACTTTGAATCATCTTGATCGTTAGTGAACACATTCCTGTATTTATGTAAGTTATAAATATAAAAATATAAAAATAATTTATTTTTTTTATAAAACACAAGTTTTTCTGAATTCTTTGAGGAAAATAAAGTTTAGAATTTCAGTAACATTTAGCAATAAGGTTCTATTAGTTAATGTTAGTTTTTAATGAATTTACTATAACAAACAAAGAACAATACAGTGCTCAGCATAATTAAGTACACCTCTTTTGAAAATTAATATTTTTATCCATTTGTTAGTGAATATAGGCAATATATTTTGGTGTATTTATACAAAACAGATTTATTAAACAGATATATTTAGTAAAATAATATTTTAGTTACCAAACAGATTTAGAAATTGAAAGACAATGCAATTAAATTCAAGCAAAAATAAATAAATAAATAAATAAATAAATAAATAAATAAATACAATTACTGCCTACAAAATTTTAACAATTTTCTTTTTATTTGTATTTAATATATTTTTTTACAACATATAAATATAAATGTGCATATAATTTCATATACATATGAATTTGGGTGTACTAGCTTTTGGACCATTATCATAAGTTATTTTATTAAATAAGCTCCAGATTTGACTTTACTACTGACTAATCTAATGTACATGCACAAATATAATATTGTATAACTTCTTATAAAAAATACGAATATAAAAGGAAGATTTGTGAGGGGTGTACATGCTGAGCACAGTATTTGTTCATGTTAGTTAATGAAAATAGGGTTGTTTATTGTTAGTTCATGTTAACTCATGGTGCATTAACTAATGCTAAGCATAAATTTGGATTTGAATAATGCATTAGTAAATGTTGAACTAATGTTGAAGTATTCATAATTAGTTTATCTTAGTTAATATGTTAACTAACATTAATAATGACACCTTATTGTAAGGTGTGACCCGAATTTTTTTATAACTATTGATCAATGCATTCTTCCTGAGTAATTGTTTAATCTTTCTTAAATAGTTATTTGCAAAACCACATCTTTATATCCTTCAAAGACTAATCTGTGATTTTTCTAAAATATTTTGTAAACATAAAGCTTAGAGGTCAGTCTACAATACAGCAGCACCTGATTTTACTCACCATGTAAAAATAAAACCAGCAAAGTAACCAGCATACATTTATTTCTGTATAAAAAGTTTCTTTTGCCATTTGGCTTCTAGCGACATAAAATTTTATTAGTATTCTGTATAACGACATTCATCTCTTTACGTGTGGGAGTGCTTACAATTATGATTAATGACTGCACACCGATATTACTGTGTAAATTACAGAGCCAGAAAGATACTGAGTGGGAGAAAGAGAGAGAAAGGGATAGAGAGAAAGAAAGACTGGTGCACAAAAATGGCACCTAACTCATAAGTCACAAAATCTGACCTCGAAATGAAAAAGAAGTTAGTCTAGTGCAACAGACACAGCTTGTTAACATGCGCACTGTGCTCCTTTCTTGTTGTTTATTGCTGCATTGGATGTTATTGGTATTCAGATAAATAGTCTCAAAGGCTTGATTATATTAATGAAACGTTTAACCCAGAGATTAATTTTAGTTTTAATCAAAAGAAGTGTTTGAATATAGGACGAGAGGCTGTAAGCAAAGCCTTTTTTATGCATTATCAATTTAGACATTTTGGGCTTTTTCTTAACAGTTTTTTCCATTTTTCACACTTTATCAATTTGTATCTGTATATTTATTTACAATACTTTTTTTTCCCTAAAATGAGCTGTAAATCTCCACTTCATCAGTACTTGCATACACTAAGTTCAACAGTTTTATAAATTTTCTGAATTATGGAGTAATGAAAGGAGATTCCCAAAATCCCCCCCCAAAAAACTTAGATTCTAATACTCTATGTAAATTAAATTAAATTAAATTAAACTAAATTAAATTAAATTAAATTTAATTTAATTTAATTTAATTTAATTTAATTTAATTTAATTTAA
>CAIGQZ010000690.1:7657897-7674250 GCA_903798205.1 Danio tinwini | reverse complement strand
TTTAATTTAATTTAATTTAATTTAATTTAATTTAATTTAATTTAATTAATTAAAGGGGAGTGGGTAGCACAATTGCCTCACAGCAAGAAGGTGACTGGTTTGAGCCCTGGCTGGGTCAGTTGGCATTTCTGTGTGGAGTTTTCATGTCGAGTTTGAGACCTATAATCTAAAGGTTAAATAAATAAGCTTATATAAGGATATAGGATAATATTTGGCCGATATACAACAATTTGAATATCTGGAATCTGATGATGAAAAATATATATATATATATATATATATATATTGAGAAAAATCTTTTAAAGCTTTCTAAACGTAGTGCTTAGCAATGCACATTACTAATCAAAAACATTCATTCATTCATTTTCTTTTCGGCTTAGTCCCTTTATTTATCAGGGGCGCCACAACAGAATGAACCGCCAACTTATCCAGCACATGTTTTGCGCAGCGGATACCCTTCCAGCCGCAACCCATCTCTGGGAAACATCCATACACACTCATTCACACTCATACACTATGGACAATTTAGCCTACTCAATTCACCTGTACAACTTGTCTTAGGACTGTGGGGGAAACCGGAGGACACCCACGCGAACGCAGGGAGAACATGCAAACTCCTCACAGAAACACCAACTGACCCAGCCGAGGCTCGAACCAGCGACCTTCTTGCTCTGAGGCAACAGCACTACCTACTGCGCCACTGCATCACCTAATCAAAAACACATTTTTCATATTTTTTAAAAAGAAAATGTACATTATATTTACATGGAACATGATATTTTGACGCATGCAATGCTTCTTTGCTAGGCTATTGCCAAAATTATACCTGTGCAACTTGAGTTTTGTGGTCCATGGTTACATATTTCAGTAACTATGCCTCATTTGCTTATGTAAACATAACATTTTAGAAAATGATTAACAAAATCCTTTAATAATTCTTAATATATTCAATCTACTGAGCATGTATGATGATAAATATCAGTTTTTAACCTTACTCACCTGCAGTGTCTTCCCTTTAAAAGGCTTCTCACAGTATAATTTAAGCAAAACGATAAGGCAAATGAAGGGCTTTTGAAGCGGCTTTAGCATTAGAAAAAAAAATTGAGTCAGTCCTGAGGTAAAACTCATAGTTCATTTAACTGCACCCCACAGATAATGCATTTGCCTAATATAAGCTAATGGCACATTAATGATAATAGAAATGGAGGCGATTATAGATAAGACTCACACAAATCCATTGAATTTGAAGCTATTCGCCATTGACTTCTGAAGCTGAACTCTTATTGTCCAGGCTTTGACGCAGATGTTTTTTTGTTTATTTACTAAAATGCTCAGTATTCAATTCACACTCTCCATTCCATTAGATGGTATAAACACTCATTAAATTCACTGAGCTGTAACTACAGTCAACTCACTTTTAAATTAATTCTCCCTCTGCATAAACATGTTTGCCCTTGACTTATCAGTTGCTCTTGAAACGAATGAGAATGGGCAGCTATCTGATGAATGGGGATGGAAGGACTAGATTTTAATTTAGGCACGGCCAACAGAGGAAAGTGTCTCTAGAGGACTTTCACTGAATGCTATCAAAGAAATTGTGTTTCTGTGTGAGTGATTGCGTGTGTGCGGGTAGAACGGTGAGGTCGATATTTATGCGTAATTGGGAGTGTGAAAAAAGAAAAGAAGAGGTCCAATGTATATGGAAATAGACTATTTTGTTTTCATTTTTTTTTATCACAAGGCATTCAAGTCAAATGTAATGTTCGACATTGTGTTTGGCTTTTATAATATCTCTGCAATCTGAATGGAAAAAATAACCTTTCTCTCATGACAGTCGTTCAAAGGATCTGACAAAACAAAATTTGCAAACATTTGAATCGTTTTAGGTTTGCACTCAGGTGATTGTCTCAAAAATAATTGTTTCCAAAAATGAAAAGGTAAAGAGACAGATTTTAAATAGCCTCTCTAAGCCCCATATGGTATTTTTTTGTTTTTGTTGTTTGCATTTTCTAATATAGCCTGAATTAAATCACAATTACAGCTGTTTCAGAAAACAATTTCAAAGAGAGAGATAGAGAGAAGGCAAATCATACACAAATCATTAAAGAAATAAAGAAATGTATTATCAATCTTCGACTGATTGCAAAAAGCAGCTATATTATTATTATATTTATATCTTGTGTGAGATTGTGATACAACATATGTGAGAAATACATGCTATTTTAAAAACACAATAATATTGAATTATTAGTTTGTATTAAAATTAACTTGTACTTGTAATAAACTGTAATATCTTTTTAGAGTAGTACTGCTTTTATTGTTTTATCAGTGAATAAGACTTCTTAACCCTCCTGTTGACTGTTAATAGGCCAAAAACGACTAGGGCACCATTTTACAGTGGAAAAAAAAACCTAACCAATGTTTTCAACTCAGGCTCATTCTGAAAACTTATTTCTGGATTTTTGTTTTTGTTTTCGCGAATCCACCAGAGGCCACTGTGTACACTTTCTGAGATTTCATATTTTTCTTGTGAGTGCCATTTGCGCCGGCAGATGTTGACTGACTGACTAAATGACTGACTGACAATGTTTTCTAAAGCAATCCAGAAAAAGAAAAGCCTTCGTGGCAGCCTGATTTATACCACATTTTCAGATTTTATCACATTCTCATCGTTATTTACTTTTTATTTTATTTTAATTGTTTTCCTTCAGAACTGCCTTCATTCTTTGTGGCATAGATTCAACAAGGTACTGGAAATAATCCTCAGAGATTTTGGTCCATATTAACATGATAGCATCACACAGTTTTTGCAAATTTGTCAGCTGCACATTCATGATGTAAATCTCCAGTTCCAGCACATTCCAAAGGTGCTCTATTTGATTGAGATCTGGTGACTGTGGAGGCCATTTGAGTACAGTGATTTCATTGTCGTGTTCAAGAAACCAGTCTGAGATGATTCATGCTTTATGACATAGCACGTTATCCTGCTGGAAGTAGCCATCAGAAGATAGATACACTGTGGTCATAAAGGTATGGTCAGCAACAATACTCAGGTAGGCTGTGGCATTGACACGATGCTCAATTGGTTCTAATGAGACAAAAGTGTGCCAAAAATATCCCCCACACCATTACACCAACACCTCCAGCCTGAACAAAGCCTCCTACAAGGCAGGACATGCTTTCATGTTGTTGACGTCAAATTCTGACCCTACCATCTGAATGTTGTAGCAGAAATCAAGACTCATCACATTAGGCAACATTTTTCCAATCTTCTATTGTGCGAATTGTAGCCTCAGTTTCCTGTTCTTAGTTGACAGGAGTTGCACTCGGTGTGGTCTTCTGCTGCTGTAGCCCATATGCCTCAAGGTTGGGTGTGTTTTGCATTCAGAGATGCTCTTCTGCATACCTCAGTTGTAACGAGTAGTTATTTGAGTTACTGTTGCCTTTATATAAGCTCGAACCAGTGGGGCCATTCTCTGCCATAAACAAGGCATTTGCGCCCACAGAACTGCCGCTCAGTGGATATTTTCTGTTTTTCGATCTATTCTCTGTAATTCCTATGGTTGTGCGCAAAAATCCCAGTAGATCAGCAATTTCTGAAACACTCAGATCAGCCGTCTGGCACCAACAACCATGCCACGTTAAAAGTCACTTAAATCACCTTTCTTTCCTGTTCTAATGCTCGCTTTGAACTGCAGCAGATCGTCTTAACCATGTCTAGATGCCTAAATGCATTGAGTTGCTGCCATTTGATTGGCTGATTAGAAATTTGCGTTAACATGCAGTTAGACAGATGTACCTAAAAAAGTGAGGTGAGAGTAAATCGTTATTGCACATTTCACAAATGCAAATAATAAAAACATAATTTTAAGTCTTTCTGTTGTCACACTTTATCAATTACAATACTAGATTTTGCATAAGTAGATTTCAATTACAATACATATTTATTAATACTGTTTGAATGGCATCCTTCTCAACTCTAATTATAGCAGCACAAATCTAAAATCTACAGATGATTCATGGTCCTCTCATGTTTTTCAATATAAAAAAAAAATAAGTTAATTGGACTTTGGACATAATGTAAAACAATTGATGACAAATCTGTTTCTAATCAGATCAAACTTCATATCACAAATCTGTATCTGTTTGCATGTAAAATATGAATCTATTTTAGTCTATTTTGTCTATTGTAGTGTTTCACAAATAGACTTTACAGTCCACATTCCTGTCCACATTCATAATTTACCAGAAAGCGTAGTGAAACTTTCATGGTTTGTGAAAGAGAGAAGTGGTCAGACTGACAGCGTCATGAGAAAAAATTATATTGGGTTTGGTGATCGAAGTTCAGCAGGCCAAACAGCAGGGGAGGCAGAGAGACTGAGCTGAGCGCCGGCCTGTCACATGAATGAAAAATACTCTGCTTTAAAGAATAGATGGAGTTGTACTGGGACCTCAACTCATCCTTTTCAAACAGCTCCCACTATGAAAGCATATATGTTATGTGGGAGTGAGATGGTGGGAGAAAAAAACAAAACAGATATAAATAATTTCACCTTGTGGCGCTGCAGACAAGAGAAATGAAGAAGGGAGCACTACATCGGCATATATGTCTTATCAGACAGCATCTTATTGCATATTTTCCACCTGTAAATGACTACGTTTATAAATGGTTGCGTCATGTTGTTTATCTTGTGGATGCTTGAACTGATGGAAGAGGTTTATGCTGGCTCCGTACCAAAACCTGTGAGATAGCGTGCTTTCTGCATACACTGATATGTGTTCACATGTAGCACAACAAAGTAACCAAAAGTCATTAATTTTCAATGACGTTTACAGCTCTCTGGATACATGAACAACAGTGTTTGACAGAGTAGCACAAAGACTTGAGATATACAAAGACATTTGAGTACGAAGGGCAGAAAAAGTGCAGTACATAAGATGGAACAAGTCCCACCTTCTAGATGCCAATTGGCTATAAGTCACTGCAGCTGCTTACAAAGAACTATGGCTGAATAGAAATAGTCAGAGCTCTAAGATGTGTTTTTTTGGATGTTATGATAATACTTTAAAAAAATGTTTGTGTGTTAACACTAATAATAATAATAATAATAATAATAATAATAATAATAATTAATTCCTAACATTTATATATGCATTTTTTGGACACTCAAAGCACTTTACACATTTTTGGGAGGAATTTCCTCTAGGACTGCAACTAATGGTTATTTTAATAATCGATTAATCTGACAAATATTTCTTCAATTAATCGATGAATTGGATAAAGAAAAAAACAAAAAAACAAAACAAAGCAAGAAAAGCATTCATTTCCACCCCTTTATGCAAAAAAGCTCATCCCTGAGTTTACTGTAAAGTCAAAAATGTGTCAACTGTGTGTTTAACTGTTGAATTCTGGCAACACATCTGCCATTTTTACAGTACATTTTATGTTTTGTTTGTTTGTTTGTTTGTTTTATTACAGTGGTCTTAACCTGAGGGAAGCCTTGATCTTCAGAGCCACTTTATATATAAGTGGCCTTAGTGTTCTAGTGTTCCTAGTGTTCCTTAGTTCATGCAAAAATGTAAATTATGTTATTAATTACTCATCCTCATGTAAATCCAATGCCCTGAGACCTTCTGTTCATTTTAGGAACACACATTAAGATTTTTGACTGAAAATCTGAGCACTCCCTTAAATTCCATAGACACCAAGGTTCCCAACTCATTCAAAGTCTAGGAAAAAACATCCTCAGAAAAGACTATATGACTTCAGAGATTTAATCAGAATGTTATCAAGCTAAGAAAATAACTTGAATAATAATACAAACTCCTGTTCATATAAGGCATGCGCTCATCTGTTGCGTTTGGTTACACCTCTGGCATATTACCTCAGATGCGAATATGCTTTCTTTCAAATGGCAGAAATCATGTGTGAGTATCCAGTGGGTTAGCTTTTGTAATGAACATATCAAAGTAGGATTGGATTTAAATTTCTTTATTGTCCCCAAGGAGCAATTTGGTTCACAGCAATAGCCGACACAGATCAACACACAAACAAACAATAGCATTCATTCATTCATTTTCCTTCGGCTTAGTCCCTTTGATAATCAGGGGGAGCCACAGTGGAATTAACTGGCAACTTATCCAGCATATGTTTTATGCAGCGGAAAGCTTCCAGCTGTCACCCAGTACTGGGAAATACCCATACACTCTTGCATTCACACTCATACACTGTGGCCAATTTAGCTTATTCAATTCACCTATAGCGCATGTCTTTGGACTGTGGGGCAAACCGGATCACCCGTAGGAAACCCATGCAAGCATGGGGAGAATATGAGAACTCTAACCTGAAATGCCAGTAGTTCATAAATAACAGTAAACAATAAAATCAATCGGTAACACTTAATTTTGCTGGTCCATTTGAGTATTAGTAGACTGCCCGCTTAATATCTGTTGATACTGCTGCTTAAACAGACATTTAACTGACTATAAGAAACTTTGCAAGTACATGTCAACTTACACTAACCCTAACCCTAATTCCAACCTAACAGTCCACTTCTAATGAGAATTAGTTGGCATGTAGATGCAATGTAACTTAAATTCAACAAACGGACCATCAAAATAAAGTGTGACCAATCAATAATGATCAAAAATAAAACATTAATTAAAAACTGTTATCAATCAAAACATGTTCTGTACATGAGCAAATACAACTTTAATCCTGTTAAGTAACCCAACTGCAGTTGAAACAAATTAATGCAAATATCAAAAAAAAAATTTCAATTATGGATATGGAAACAATAAATAAACCATGTGATTATATTTGTGTAACACAGAGTACTGAAACACAGACTACTTTAACTGTTCAGTGTAATTAAGCTTATCAAAATGCAAAATTTGCACAGTTTTGCTTTAAAAGGCTAACAGGGAAATTCTGCATTTCTACTGTTCAATAAATGCCCCCTGCTAACAGAGGGTATTTTTTATCTAATTGTTTTGTCCACATGTTTTTATATAAACTTAAAAAAGTTATTGCTGCCTTATCTTTTAGTCAATGTACATCAATCAAACTGGCTCAAAATATTAAGTTAAAATTTGTAACTTTTAAAATTAAAGTTGTCATGAATTTTTGTCATGCAATTTACAATTTACAATTCATGTTTACAATGTAAATTAAATATATATTTAAATTTATATTAAAATAAATATATTTTTAAATTCAACTCATACTAACTCATTCTAATGCAGAATCTTTGTTTGGATTCTTATTAAAGGATATGTGTACACAACCATGCACTTAAGTTTAATACATATTGCAGTGACCGAGACTGAACAACAGCAATACGCCATGCTCTTTAGATGTTGTTATTGTCAGCACTGGCTGAAGTCTGTTGGTGATGCAATGATAAATCTTGCCATGTCCAAGAGTCTTTCACAATGCTTGTTGCAATTTATTCTGTCATTGTTTTCTGCAAGCTACTTTTAGCTACAGGCTAAATCGAATTAGTCCCAAAAAAGCATCTTTATATTTATGCTTTCAACCTTGTAAACAAAATCTTGTACTGCCTAAGTAAGCAGGAACAGAGTGATTATGTTTAAATGCGGAGGTGTACGTTAAATGAAATTATTAGAAGATAACTCTGTTCTTTCACTGCACCCTGAGCAAGTCTGCATATCTCAAATGTTGAAGGGTACCCACATTGAGTCCACTCTGATAAGAAATATTACCAACCTCTTTCATAACGCCTTTAATTTCTAGGCCTCTGTAATTGCCATTTACCTTTTTATCTTTCAATTTCCACTCTGCTGCCTCTTGGACACCTTCCATATGCACCAAAGGTAGTGTGCATTCAGCATGAAACAGTGAAGATTCACACTTGACTGAAGTGTTATCAGTGAACACAGTGAGATGGAGCCGAGCTCTCATTAGTTTCGCGGACTGCACCACTTTCTCTACTGTATGTGAGCTGGTTAACTGGTAAATCATGTAAGGGCTATTACAGGACTGAAAAGTTCACTGGCTCTAATTCTTTTTGTTTTATATTTTGCAGTTTTAAGATAATCATGTGGGTCTAGATGTGAATATTAATTGTTTTTCCCATTGATATCATTGGATGTTTTTAGTTTGCCAATAGTCACTTTTAAATATACTAACACTTATTGACTGGAAATATTAAAACCAAAATTTTCTTAACTACCATTTTTACAATTTTATTTACAATCAGTCAATCCATTAATACAAATCTCGAAATAAGACAACTAAGAAATATTTCTTTGATTGAAATATTATATTATTAATATAATATTTAAAAAAGTAAATAATACATTTGTAGGAAATATGATTTTTTAATTATATATATTTGGTGGTGGTGGGGGGGGGAGGCTGGGGGAACTATTACAATATTTTATTACAATTTGTTTTTGTCTTTACAAGTTTTTAAAGTAGCGTTTAAAACAGTTAAAGTAAATACTTAGTTGAAAAAAATTATATTGTTGTTCTGTAAGAACAAAATAAGTTGGTTAAAATTGATGCACGTCATGATTTTGCCAAGTACGATGTGAACTTGAATTAACATCTATGTTGATTCTGGAACATAATTTTTGTTTGGAAATTTAATCGGTAACGCTTTATATGTAAATGTAGTTATCTACAGTCCGTGGGGTCTTAAAAAGTATTAAAAGTTGACAAATCAATTATGAGAAAATTAAGGCCCTTGAAATGTATTTAAAAAGTCTTAGTCACGTTTTTATGAGGTCTTAAATTTTGTTCAAGCGTTGTCCAAAGTGTTTGACTGCAAAAAAGCATAAATATGTTTATTTTCCTTTCTTATATTAACAATGGCATGCTCGATCCACGCAATTGGTTCGGGCTCGTCTGGGTGATGTCATATAATTTGTGACAAGCGCAGGAAGGTGATGTGACAGTCTCCACATGTAGCAAAACCATAGAGCGAAACAGACAATTATTTATTTAACTACAACTGTTTATTAACAACTGTTTATTAAGTTAAAGGTTTGATACTGATTAGAACTTGAAGTGGCAATGAGGTTTTCAAATATTTCTTTAAAAAGTCTTAAAAAGGTATTGAAATTATCTTTAGGATTCCTGCATATACCCTGTACACACTATGGATCATTTATTAAGCGTTAGCAAATAGTTTATTCATTATTTGTTAAGCATTAACTCTACATTAATGGACATTAGTAAGCAGTTTATAACTGCAGCTACAAATGCTGTATTCTTGATGTAAACACATATGTATAATGTGCTTAATGATTGTGTTTTTTATATTTTGTTAATGATCCATTTTTCACTCCTAAATTAAATATTGCATTATTTACAAATTAGTTATTTAAGAATAGTTGGTGTTTTTTTTTTTAGATCATTGAGAATGTGTAAGTAAACGATTAATACACTATTCAAATTAACATTTATTTATCTTATTATTCAGGCATATATTGATAGTTACTTTGAATGTTAATAAATGCTTTACTAATTCAACCTCATCCAGTTTTGTGACCTAATCTAAAGTGAGGATTATTTATGCTTTGTAAATGACAATTAAAAGCTCAGTTATATTCTAAACAGGAAAATTAAGGACTTCTAAGAAATTTCTATTCATTTCAAGATACACAAACAAAACAGTTTCAAATGAAAAATAAATCTAAAATGAAATTTCAGTACAATTTAGACATCGCTGAATAACACTGAAATGTTGTATCATAACATATTGTTAAATTATTATATTGCTGTTTTATCCAATTTGATGTTATATTTTTACACTCCTGTTACACGGCAATGTTTAAACTTTACAGTACATTTATTTTAAAGATAAGATTGCAAAGATTTATTGTTAATTTGATACTAAGCTTTTAATGGTCATTTATAAGGAGATTTACAAAGCATAAATAGTCCTCATTTTAGATTAGGTCACAAAACTGGATGAAGTTGAGTTCATAAAGCATTTATTAACATACAAAGTAACTATTAATATATACCTGAATAATCAGATTTGCAAATGGTAATTTGAATAGTTTAATAATCATTGACTTGCGCAATCTCAATACTCTTAAAAAACACCAACTATTCTTAAATAACTGCTTTGTAAATAATGCAATACTTAATTTAGTAATGAAAAATTTACTATTAACCAAGTATGAGAACACAATCAGTAAGCACATTATACATTTGCTTCAAAAATACAGCAAGTGTAAATGTATTTATAAACATCTATTAATGTAGAGTTAATGCTTAACAAATGATAAATTACCTATTTGCTAATGCTTAATAAATGATTCATAGTGTGGAATTATAATAATGTGTTACCTCCATACCTATTTTCTACCTCTAAACCCAACCATAACTGTAAATTATTCCCAAAATCAGAGGGGAATAATAGTTGGATGTAAGGAATGAACTGTAGTTCTGCCGAATTACTAAAATGTATCAGTATGATGGTGAAAAACTGTACATTTCTAGTCAAACCATCCTTCTGCAGTCTTGTACCAAAAACAGAAATAAGGGTGGCATTAATAGCTAAAAATGTGGGAGAGCGTTGCTATTATGTGATTGTATTATATTGCAATATGGGGCAATTAAGTTTTGATGTTAAATCAAAAGTAATTCATAAATATTTAAAAATGAAATTATTTAATGACAGTAATTCTCTTTGGTTACAACTGAATTAGTTACAGAATAACTGTAGAAAATGATAAAACATGACATGATAAAAAACATATGATATAATGGTACCCAGCTTAAATGTAAAATAATGTTACCTGAGAGAGAAATAGAGAGAGAGAGAGAGAGAGAGAGAGAGAGAGAGAGAGAGAGAGAGAAAGAGAGAGAGAGACCCCAAGATAGCCCGATAGCAGTAGAGTCAGAGAAGACACCAGAGCAGAAAAGTACAGAGCAGGAAAGGAGACAGAACAAAGTTTAACATCTATTTTGTATCTTTCTTGACCATGTGACCAAAGCTTAAATACTGAGACACAACTGATACAAACTGACCAATCAACATGTGACCACATCGTAAAACCCCCAAAGTCCACACACCAGGCCCTGATCTAATCTACCTAGTATCTGCCTTTGAAACAGTATGGACCTTCTTGGTGAAAAATACATGTTTTCCCATATAAACAAATGCATATGATAATTTTTCATTCCTAGAAGTGCATAAATCTAACAGTAAGCCTAACCTTAACATAAACGGTAAATGTATTCCTTAATTCTGATTGGATGAGTGTAATGTTGTTCTAGGATCGACATAGATGTTAATCCAGGAACATGTCCTACTTGGTGAAATCAGGTTGGTGAAAATTGATGGTAAAGACTTAAATAACGTATCAAAAAGCTGACTATTTCAAATGTTGTTTTTAAAGAGCAAGTGAAGCAGTCAGTCACGTTTACATTATTGTGTAAATTGATTTCCACTTTAATGAAAATATGTAACAAACTCGATTAATGTAACTGTTTTGAAGAAAAGACCATGTTTTACTATAGTTTTTTGATCTAGAGCGCAACCATCTTGGAATATCAATGTGTCTGACATCACGGGATTGGTACAGATGGAACAGATACAGTGGAAGTATTGGACTGAACACAGAGACTGGACAGCCCTATTTAACACAATGCGTGAATAAAAAAAATATATATATAATATATATATATATATATATATATATATATATATATAGATAGATAGATAGATAGATAGATAGATAGATAGATAGATATATTACTGTTACTCTATTACTTCTATTACTTTTTAATCTTTTAAATACTGATCATCTTACAGTTGAAGTCAGAATTATTAACCCTACCCCCCCCCCCTCTTTGTATTTTCTTTTTTTTTTTAATAATTCCCAAATGATGTTTAACAAAGCAACTATTATGTTTAGAAATGTGTTTAAAAAATCTTCTCTCCATTAAACTGAAATTGGGAAAAAAAAATAAACAGAGGGGCTAATAATTCAGGGGGCTAATAATTCTGACTCCAACTGTATGTGCTTTAGTCCACTCTCCGTATTACACTCTGTAGTCCACTCTGCCTTACTGCCTGTCTGTGTTTCAACTATGATTTCATCAAGGTCCGCTACCAACATAATGGCACAGGTACTTTCACTTTTCACCACTACAGCTGCTCACCTCTTTTCATAATCAAACCAAACTAAGATCGGTGTGTTTTTTTTTCCCATGGCAGGTTTTTACATCCTTCATAATAACCCCATGTTGAGAGATCGAGTCGATGAACTCGAAAAGGGAATATGTGTTGGCATAATCCACAAAGACATGACTTAGTAAAGCATGAAGTCATGTGCTTCAATCGTGGCATTAGTCTGAATGTAAATACCCTCTTTAGGCAGCGCTGCACCAACGTGAGAGAGTGAACCAAAGCGCATCAGGTATAAAAAAAATTAAAATAGAAAAAATGATAAATATTTTTCATATATATTAGACACAACTTTGATGCTTGTATTTGCACCAGCTCCACGTCCACCACTTCACACATTGTGTTACATAGGGCCTTCTAGTCTCCGTTTTCAGTCCATTACTTTCATTGTATCTGTTCAGCTGAGGGAACAGAATCAACCCCGTGACATCAGACAGAACAACATTCCAAGATGCCGGCGCCCTTGAGGTAAAAACTATATAGTAAAGCATGCCCTTTTCTTCAAATCGGTTACATTAATCAAGCTTGATTAATATATTTTCATTAAAGTGAAACCAATTTACAAAATAATGTAACCTTGACTGACTGCTTCACTTCCACTTTAAACATTATATCCATGAAATGATGCTGAAAATCAAGGTTTCTAAAATTTATTAAGCAGTACATGAGATTTTAAATGACAGTAAATGTCTCAGTAGTACTGAATCAACATATTAGAATAATCTTGCATATAAAGTGACACTGAAGAATTGAGTAAAACACATTTTGAAATACATATTTGAAACAATGATTTCATAATATTACAGTTTTTAAATGTGAGGGTTTTTGTGAAACATAAAAAAAACGCTGCCCCTTAAAGTGCACTTTAACACAACTGCATAATTTATACGCAATGTACAGTGAGATCATCCAGAACAGCAATCTGAAATGGACTGTTTTGACAAAAATACTATTTCTCTGTCTGTATGCTTGAGCGACTCTCATGCCCTCTTTCACAGCTACACGATTCACTGTGTTCAACATGCTGTACATCAAACGGCACGACTCAAATCACTCCTGATCACCATGTCAAAACATTACAGGCGCACACAGATATAACACAGCACATAGCTTCTGTTACGGTGGATGCTTTAGGGCTGTTTTTCCAGCCATGCGCCACCTGAGGCTTTACTATCGTGTCAAAAAGACTGCAATCTGCTCTCTATGCTGGAGCTGAAGGGCTGATACAGACTGCAAATGCACCTGTATCACATCTCTCTCTCTTTCTCTCTCTCGCTCGCTCTTTCCGAATGGGCAAAGGCAGGTCAGGATTTATGGATTTAACAGCGGCATGTGGAGCCAACAGAGCCATTGGACACCTTCAGAAAACTGCACATCTGCTGTTGAGATGAAGCTGCGGGGCGGCTGTGGATTCTTGTACAAGGGCATTGAAGGTCAACTTGGGGTTTCTCCATCTCACTCACATGAGAACATATTTTCCTGTTCTCGTGAATGAGAACATTCAGTACATGTTTATGGGTCAAAGTGTTGCACGTTACTGTGCAGCAGCTGACTGCTTCTAATTTGTTGGGATACTCGTTTGAAATATTTAAAGTGATACACAAGAAATTATGTAGTAATTTTAGCATCACAAACTATATGAATCCCAGCAAGCATTTTTTGGTTTAAAAGACGTCCATTAGACGTCTAAACATAGCCTAGACGTCTAGGCTAAATCACAGCTAAATTTGGGCTGTCAGTGAAAATTTAATAGACGCTATGCATAGCCCAAGATTAGACGTCTTTATTTAGGCGTCTAATAGCCGGTGAATTTTGGTTTAGGCTAAAACACAGCTAAATTTGGGATGTCAGTGAAAATCTAATAGACGTCTAAGCATAGCCCAAGATTAGACTAGACTTCATTTATACGGCTAATAGACGACTACATATATACATCTTATAGCCGGTGAATTTTGGTCTAGGCTAAAACAAGGCTAAATTTGGGCTGTCAGTGAAAATCTAATAGACGTCTAAGTACAGCCCAAGCATAAACAAGTCATCAAAATTTCAGCTAATAAATGACTGTTTATACATTTTATAAACAGCAAAAATACACATATACATATCATCATTTTTGATTAACAGGTTCTCAAAAAGGCAATCCATTCAAACTGATTAAACAAAAGATTTTATTAATAAAAGCAACAATAACAATATTAAAAACATTAAACAATACAAAATAAATATATATAAAAAATGTCAAAGTTATGACAAAACAAACAAGATAAAAACAATGATTTTTTTTTCTGTTGAACACAGAAGAAGATATTTTAAAGAAAGATGAAAACCTGTAAAAAAAAAACATACTATGGAAGTCAATGGTTACAGGTATTCAGCTTTTTTCAAAATAGCAAAGAAACTAGAATAGAAAGAAAGAAACTCAAAGGCTGTTATTTTTGCTTTATATGCACTCAAAATTATTCTTGTAGCTTGATAATATTCTGATTGAACAACTGAAGGCATGTGATTTTAGGTATTTCTCTGGACTTTAAACAAGTTGGGACCATTGCTGTCTATAGAGAATGAGAGAGCTCTTAGATTTCACCTAAAGTATCTTAATTTGTACTCCGAAGACAAACCAATGTTTGGAACGACATGAATAATTAAACGTTTTAATTTCTGGTTGAACAAACCCTTTAAGTGTACATGAACCCAAAAAGTCCATCCAATCCATATGTGACACTCAGCAGGTTCTGCAGAACTTCTACACCAACCTGTAGGTCTGTCCCCAGGACCAGCATCCTCAACCCAAATGATAAAGATCTCCACTGCTGTGTGTGCATTGTGAGATTCAGCATCTGCACTTTCAGTCCTGGAGAAAAAGAAAAAAAAAAGAGATGTGTTCTAAACTCAATCTTATGACTAAGTTTTACAAAACATTTTTGAACAGAGGGCCGGTTGACACACTAACCACAATTTTTTTTTTTACAAGTCTTCATTGAGGTAGATGCACAGTCTCTTCAAATGAGGTAGTTCTTCAGGACACAATCACACTTGATGGTTACATATTAAAACTAGAAAAAAACATCACCCATCAACAAAAAACAACATTAGCCACAGGTTTACAGCTTAAGGCTGATTACTTATTTACACATTGACAATTTTAATTCAATTATTTATTCACTTATTTAAACTATTTTAGTATCAATGTGTTTTATTTAATGTTTCTTTATATCAGTATATATCATATATAGTTATATAGATAATACACAGCTAGTTATATGGATAATGCTTTAATATTGTCATTCTGTGTGTTTGATGTGATTCGAAAGCTTCTTCCAGCTTCTGAATGTACATGGGCAATCTGCATATGGGCAGAGAAACCAGCAAATGAGGCCACAGTGTAAATGTTTTAGTCTAAAATGTTTAAGCAACTCATACCTGCTGGACTGCTCATTTTACATTGAACTCCACACTCAAATATCTGTGGAGAAAAACAAATAGTTACAAATATTAGAGAAGCTTTATAATAATAATAACTATCAGCTTACTTTATACTTGATTTTACTGTGACAAGTCAAAATACAGTTACTCATATTACAAAAATAATAACATTTCCATAAAAAAAGTTTATTTATCAACTCTAAATCAATAATCTTGTAGCAGCATACACAGTAGAGGAGGCTGTCTTGTCAAACTATTCTTGAATTAGTTTTCTGTAAGAGACAAATGGCTCTAACTAAAATTAGAATTAAATAGGTGTTTGTGTTAAAAAATTAGTCTCTTTTGTTATGAAATCACAAGTAAACAATTCTTTTAAAAGTAGAACTGCAGAAGTTTCACCTCATGACTGACTTTATTTACTTCATGAGGCATTTTAATGAAGACGACTCGCAATGTACAAAATAAATGCACTTAATCACCGAACTTTGCTTAATAAGTGTTTAATTTTGCGTGTTTAAAAGGTTGTAACACTCCTTTACACCGTTTTTATTTTCGTCTGATATTTACGGAATGAAGGGTGTCTGTGCATTAATATTAGCGTAATACTATATTAAAACATGCACATATAATAAAAAAACATTGCCAAACTACATGATATTAAAGCAGATTACACTTACCTTGCAGGGCACCTGCGCTCGCAATCCACAGCGATTCAAATTTCAAACGACAACAGCTTTCTTCCTCTTGGTTTTCTGGTCCA
>CAIGQZ010000690.1:7629022-7650707 GCA_903798205.1 Danio tinwini | reverse complement strand
ATTATTATTATTATTATTATTATTATTATTATTATTATTATTATTATGCTTATCTAATATTTGTAACTATTTGTTGTTCTCCACAGATATTTGAGTGTGGCTTTGTAAAATGAGCAGTCTAGAAGTTATGAGTTGCTTAAACATTTTAGACTAAAACATTTACACTATGGCCTCATTTGCTGGTTTCGCTATCCATATGCAGATTGCCCATGTACATTCACAAGCAGGAAGAAGCTTTTTAGTCGCATCAAATACACAGAATGAAAATTTTAAACAATATTTATGCATTATCCATATAACTGCTGTTGACATAAAGAAACATTGAATATAACCCATTCATACTAAAATAGTTAAAATAAGGCAATAAATAATTGAATTAAATTGGGAATGCGTAAATAAGTAATCAGCCTTAAGCTGTAAACCTGTGGCTAATGTTATTTTTTGTTGATGGGTGATGTTTTTTTTTTTCTAGTTTTAATACGTAACCATCAAGTGTGATTGTGTCCTGAAGACCTACCTCAATTGAAGAGTCCATGCATCTACCTCAATGAAGACTTGTAAAAGAGTATGTGGTGTGTCAACCTGCCCTCCATAAATGTATTTGTAAAACTCACAAAGTCACAAGACTTTCTCAGAATCTCAGTATTTTTTTCTTTTTTCTTCAGGACTGAAAGTGCAGAGGCTAAATCTCAAAATGCACAGACAGCAGTGGAGGTTTTTATCATTTGGGCTGAGGATGCTGGTCCTGGGGACAGAGCTACAGATGTTGGTGTAGAAGTTCTACAGAGTGTCACATATGGATTGGATGGACTTTTTGGGTTCATGTACACTTAAACTGTTTGTTCAACCAGAAATTAAAACGTTTAATTACTCATGTTGTTCCAAACATTGGTTCGTCTTTGGAGTACAATTTAAGATACTTTAGGTAATATCTGAGAGCTCTCTCATTCTCTACAGACAGCAATGGTCCCAACTTGTTTAAAGTCCAGAGAAATACAACCTAAAACAACCTCAAAACAGACCACATGCTTTCAGTTGTTTAATCAGAATATTATCAAGCTACAAGAATAATTTTGAGTGCATATAAAGCAAAAATAACAGCCTTTGAGTTTCTTTCTTCTGTTGAACACAATATATTTTAAAGAAAGCCGAATACCTGTAACCAGTCACTTCCATTGTGTTTTTACAGGTTTTCAGCTTTCTTCAAAATATCTTCTTCTGTGTTCAACAGAAAAAAAATCTTTGTTTTTTTCTTGTATTTTGTCATAAATTTGACATTTTATATATTTATTTTGTATTGTTTAATGTTTTTAATATTGTTAATGTTGCTTTTATTAATAAAAGCTTTTGTTTAATCAGTTTGAATGGATTGCCTTTTTGAGAACCTGTTAATTAAAAAATGTTTATATGTATTTTTGTTTATTAAATGTATAAACATATTCATTCATTGGCTGAAAATTTGATGACTTGTTTATGCTTGGGCTGTACTTAGACGTCTATTAGATTTTCACTGACAGCCCAAATTTAGCCTTGTTTTAGCCTTGACCAAAATTCACCGGCTGTTAGACGTGTATATATGCAGTCATCTATTAGCCGTCTAAATAAAGACTAGTCTAATCTTGGGCTATGCTTAGACGTCTATTAGATTTTCACTGACAGCCCAAATTTAGCCTTGTTTTAGCCTAGACCAAAATTCACCGGCTATTAGACGTATATATGTAGTCGTCTATTAGCCATCTAAATGAAGACGTCTAATCTTGGGCTATGCATAGACGTCTATAAAATTTTCACTGACAGCCCAAATTTAGCCATGATTTAGCCTAGACGTGTAGGCTATGTTTAGACGTCTAATAGACGTATTTTAAACAAAAAAAATGCTTGCTGGCTTATTGCCATATACTGAAAGCAGAAGCAGACAGTTCACCTCAGATCTTGAAAATACAATAAACCGTTTGAAATTGAACTTTAGAACTAAACATATATGAGTGATTCAGCATCTACATTTAATGATGTTAAAGAGGGTTAACATGCATTAAATAGATTCTAAACCTTACCATTTCGTGAGTGAGTGCATATTCTGTCCTTCTGAATGGCTGTATTTAAATTTCTGTCGTGTTTCGTCTGGTGCAAACAGCCAAATTGCTTATCAATGCGTATCTCGTCACAAAGCGCATTGTTAGGACACACGGTTACAATGTAACCTGCTCACGTTCTTAATATATTTTTATAATTTGCTAATTAATAACCTCATGTGGAACAGAATCTCTCTTTTGACATCTGATACTGTCCACTGACACTGTCGCATTTCGTTTATGAACGCATGCTTTCAGATTCTTTCTGAATGAATGAATGAATGAAATACAGTGTTTTTCCAACAAGGCAACCCGGAGTGCTGAATTATAATTGGCTAAACTGGCATTGTGCAGGTTAAATTTACTTAAACAAAGACAGCGTTCCGGCACGGAAAAAACATTTTCAAAGCAGAATATCTGACAGCATTGTTTTTCATTTAAACAAGTATGTTCACTTGGGATGTTTCTTAAATTTCTGCACACATATTGTGGTATTTTTATGCTTTAGAAGAGTGAAAAACTTACATACAGCACCTTTAAGGCAAGTCATTTCACTTGGCAGCCATCTTTGAAACACCTCTTGGGCAGTATGCTCGAACATTCTGTCTGAATGGGGAAACATCATCAAATTCTCTAAAACTGTTCGCCAAGCTTACGATTACTTAACATATTTGGAATCACCAATAAAATGAATCAACAGCTGTCTCATAAGTTTTGTTTCTAAACATTTATATCAAACAAAATCAGCATTTTTTTCAGGTTGCCCAAACTAATGCACTCGAAATGAATGAGATCCCGATACCAACCTCATTTATGGCTGTTACACATTATCATCCTCTGAATAATGCTTTGTCAGATCACGAGTCTCCTCCAGAAATGACAGCGATTCTTTGTTTACATGTTTGTGGGAGTTTGAGTAGCTGCTGTCATGTCATGGCTACTGTATTAGTAGGCAGGGCTTTACACTCCATATTGACCTTTATACTTTTCCCTGTTTAAAACGATATGAGTGACATGTCTTGTGTATTCTACAGTCTTTGCTATAGGCCTAGTATGGTTCAAAAACTAGTATGTACTTTTTAAATACTAGTTACCAGTTTTACTAGTTAGTTGCTTAATAAACTACTATAGTATTTACTATAAATTAGTACTATAAATCACTATATAATAGCCTAAACTATATTTTTACTTTTCCTTGAATGTTTTTGACACAGTATCTACCCCAGATGAATAAATGAATGAATGAAGGAAGGAAGGAAGGAAGAAAGGAATGAAGGAAGAAAGAAAGGAAGGATTAAGGAAGAGACTCTAACCACAAGGGGGGACGTCATGTATAACAATTTTGTTATACTGAACTTTCTATAGGTTGTTTTCAATTACGTGGTTCTGGTGACGCTCAAAATTGAGATGGAGGGCAGGAAGTAAAAAAAGCTGAATGGGATACATAGGGGAAACTCCGTATTTATGTGATTTCTACCATATTTCAAAAGAGATAAAATAAAAAATAACCACATATGTTGGACATGATCCTTATATTATGAAGAGGGCAGAGTTTTCTACTGAACTAAAATATATTTGCCTGTCATCGAGGCGGTAGATCCTGTATAAGCTATTACGTTACATGAAAAAAAAAGTACTATAGTGTTTGGAAGCATACCATAGATAATTACTTGAACTTTACTGTAGTAATTATATTGTTGCTGTGGTACGACACAACTGTAGTAATAAACAAATTATTCAATAGGTTTCAGTTTCTACAATGTAATTATAACCACGGTTTACACTAACATTACAGTATTTATTGCAATTGATCAGTGTACTGTTAACAAAGAGTTGTACACATTATACACTTTACTATGCGGTTAAAAACATGTTTATTATAAATTTCTTTAGTTTTAGTTTTACTATAGACATTATTATTTTTGTAGAGGGAAAAAGTGCTCCACAATAATAACCGTCTAGTTTTGCTAGCAAGGCTTGTCGATGAACTTACCAAACATTCACCACTGCTGAGCATCTCAATGTTCATGTTACGGCTGTTTATTTAGCCAAAACGCCAGTAAAGACTTGGATTATTGCAAAACAAGATGCAGATTTCCTTACAACGATTACATGCCTTCAAAAAAAGTTTGTACACATGTATGTATTGAATAAATGTTTTTTACATGCCGCCTTTTCTTCCATTTTTCAGACAGTTTCTTGAAGTTTTCCCTCTTTATGATCCAAAACTTTTGGAAATCTATAAAAAAAAAAGCTGTTTAGCATTTCTTATATTGTCCAATTTAAAGAGCCCCTATTACACATTGAAAAGGGTCATATTTCTGTTTTATGGGTCTCCAACAACATACTGATATGTATGCAAGGTCAAAAAATGTTCATAGTCTTATAAAATGCATATATTTTTACCTAATTATCCCAGCGACTCCCATATGAATCATTCAGCAATTCATTTGTTCCCAAACCCCTGCTTAGCGCGAAGCTAATCTGCGCTGATTGGACCAATGACAACCTGTTGCCATTGGTCGACAGCGTTCAGTGCAAGACAGTAAAATGCCCAGCCCGGTTTATCAAGCCCGCAGGTCGCCAACATTGGTATAGGATCCAATCGCAGCGTCTTCATGAGCGTCTTGCTGCTGTGTTAGTGGGCGGGGCCGCAGGTTTGAATTTTGCCGGGTCTGCGCGCGCAACCATTTTGTTTCGTAACGACGTCACGCCGAAATGGCTGAAGACTCGTTATCAAGACGATTCATTTAAACCACTATGAGTCGACTCTTTTATAGATGAATCAATAGTTTTAAAAACTGTCCACTTTCAGATTTAAGCTTTAGCTGGATATTTCATTTCACTAAGAGCTGTGTTACACACTACATGGACGTCATTTTCAAAAACCCATAATAGGGGCTCTTTAAACAATTATAAACAACATAAAACAAACATTTTGATCTTCTGATAGCGATTGCTATCTAGAAGTATTACTTCCTGCTCTCTATCCGAGTCTGGTTAAAATGTTAAAACAACCTATATACTGTGCATTTTTCTCTTTAAATTGCTACATACTGAAACAATTTCTCTTAATCTTTCTGGAATTTCTGTTTTCGTCAATCCATTTGGGTAGCACTGCACCTCTGTGCAGCATTAAAACACACTCTACATCCTTCACTTTGATGCAGCTTCTAAACAGAGTACAATCATTCTATATAGGCTAATTTAACCCAAATATAATTGGCTCATAACGCAGCGAGGGGTCCTTGCTTATTGGCTGCGGGGGTGTCCTGATGTGTGCCTGTGCTCCGCTTCATAAATACCGTCTACATTATGCATGCATTATACTGCATTGTGCGCGTATACGTTTGGATATTAGTTCACAGGATTCAGAGATGTATCTCACAGGGAGAAGCGTTATCTAATACAGAGGGAGAAAGATTCGATTTTCCCCGAGCCTCAGGTGTCAGAAAACAGCTTCAGTCAAGTCTCGCATGGTTTCCCCAAATTAGCAGTGACTGAATAATTATTTTAACAATGGCACCGAGACATTGTTACTACAGTATATTCACCTCATGAAACACATCTTTTCTTTCTTCAGCTCTGAATAAAATGAATACTTCTTACTCTGCTTTTGTAAATATTCAATGCAAATAATGATGTACCACTCAACTGTGTTGGTCCGGTTGTGATGTGCGCTGTGTTTTATGATGTGTACCGTTTTGCATATTTCATTAGTTTCTTAGGCCATAACAGAATAGCTGGAGGCCAACGGCAGCCCCGACACACACCATTAAAATGCAAATCAAGCCCCTTAATATAAAACTGAGATCTATATTGCCATAGAACCTTTGAGGTGAACATTCAACAAATCACCTCTAGGCTCATTTAGCATTGTGTTACTCAGTAATGCTATTCTGTGCATTGCTTCACCCTAGAAAACCTGTATGACCAGTGTGTTATTACCAATGAGTATTTATTTACTCGCAGACCGACACTGGTGTTTCACAATCATCAGTGTGTGCTAAGTTATGCTAACAAACAAAGTGCTTAGCAAATATGATGTAGCATGTTTTACTTGGATGGCTGTCAGTTTGTATAAAGGCTGCCAGCTTGAAGCAGGTGGAAGAGATTGTAGGTTGTGCTGCATAAGGACTCTTAATAGGTGACCATTTAACAGAGGACCAAAGTGACAGGCAGTGTTCATCAGGGGAAATTCGGCTAATGGGTTAGCAGTTCTTGGTTCTCCTCCCAGTATGATGCATGACTCGGGTCAACAAACACCTGTAGGTTAAGGTTCAGTTTTAACTAACTGTGGATAGGTCAACCACAGAAAATCAATATTCTGTCAATGTTTACTAACCCTAGTGTTGTTGTAAAGGTGAACACAAAAATGACAAATGAGCACCATACAAATAACAGTTTTAAGGCTTTCTGAAGCCACACAAAATATTTTTTTTACACAAAGAAAATGATAATTATCTGCCGAGAATGTTGTAAATTTTGGAAAAGAGCTTTTCTATGTTCATTGCAATTAGATTTTTCTTTGATTTGATTTGATTTGAAAACACTGACAATGTTTAATACTGTGTTGCTTGGTTTACATGAATATATTCTATAAAGTGTTTTAAGACTAAACATGTCCTTACATGACCGGCAGCTAGCTCTCTGTAACTCTCACATGGTTGCCCCCTGAAGCTAAGCAGGGCTGCATCTGGCCAGTACTTGAATGGGAGACCACATGGGAAAGCTAGGTTGTTGCCGGGAGTGGTGTTTGGTAAGGCCAGCCTAATGCCTTAGTATTGATGGGGACTCTATACTGCTCAGTGAGTGCCGTCTTTCGGTTGAGACATTTAACCGAGTTCCTGACTCTCTGTGGTTGTTAAAAAATCCCAGGACATCCTTCAAAAAAGAGCAAGGGTTTAACCCCAGCATCCTGGCCACTGACCTCTGTCCATCTCCTAACTATCCCATTATCATAACTTCATCGATGTCTCCTCTCCACAAAGCCGGTGCAATCTGGCTGCCGTTGTGTCATCCAGATGGAGGAGATTCTCCCCAAAACTGTGTAAAGCGCTTTGAGTGTCCAGAAAAGTGCTATATAAATGTAAGGAATTATTAATATTACTATTATTATGACTGGAGTGTAAAAAGGGAAATGAACCATTATCGTCATTGCTCAATATCAGATATTTTATCCAATCATTGATTAGATGTTTTCTTAACTGGGGCGACATGGTGCCTCAGTGGTTATCAGTCGCCTCAAAGAAAGAAGGTTGCTGGTTCAAGTGCCAGCTTGGTCTGGGCATTTCTGTGTGGAGTTTGCGGGTTCTACCCGTGTTGCCGTTGGTTTCCTCCGAGTGCTCCGATTTTTCCCCACAGTCCAAAGACATGCGCTATAGGTGAATTGACTAAACTAAATTGGCTGTAGTGTACACTCTCAGAAAAAAGTCCTGCATATTAGATTAGATTAGATTCAACTTTATTGTCATCACACATGTACAAGGAAACGAAATGCAGTTTAGGTCTAACCAGGAGTGCAATAGCAGCAAGTGCAGGATACAGGTATAAGTTATAAAGTGCAGTTATAGAAAAACTATGGTGATATTTACAAATGGATGTACTATCAACATTATATACAGGTTGTGTTAGCTATGAACAGAGATTTACAATAGATGGATAAATGTACAGGCTACTATTAATAATCAGAAATGCGCAGATAGATAAACATAATTACAAATGTATATGTACACTGGGTGTGTACATAATTTACAAATGTACATGTGCAGTAGGTATGTACAGTTCAAATAAGTGAATGAATCAGTGCAATGAATATGTGCAATTTTTAAATGTGCAAATGTTAAGTAATTTTTAAATGTGCAAATGTTAAGTAGTGCAGTGATTATGAGGAGTCTGAGTTATGAGGAAAGTGGGGGGTGTATTAGCGGGGCAAAAAGTCAGTGGGGGGGCAGAGTTTAAAAGGGAGACAGCTCTGGAGAAGAAGCTGTTCTTTAGTCTGCTGGTTATTGTCCAGGGGAGCCTGAAGCGCCTGCCAGAAGGCAGGAGAGAAAACAGTCTGTGAGCAGGGTGAGAGGAATCTTTAAGAATACTGCATGCTCAGCGCAGACAGTTATTCCTCTGGATGTCCTCTATGGCTGGCAGTGTGGTCCCTGTGATGCATTGGGCAGTTTTCACCACCCGCTGCAGTGCCTCACGCTCCGCAACAGAGCAGCTTCCATACCAGACTGTGACACAGTTCGTCAGGATGCTTTCTATTGTACAGCGGTAGAAGTTCACCAAGACGGCTGATGACAGCTGGTTCTTCTTAAGTTGCCTTAAGAAAAATAGGCGCTGGTGAGCCTTCTTGACCAGGCTGGAGGTGTTGGTGGTCCAGGAAAGGTCCTTGGAGATGTGGGTCCCCAAGAACTTGAAGGATGAGACAGGCTCGACAGCCATACCATTGATGTGGATGGGATCATGTGAGCCTGTTCGTCCCTTCCTGAAGTCCACTTTATGCAAACTTTATGCAAAGTTCATGCAGACATTTTAGTATATTTAGCGTACAAACATTGTGCATATCTCGTTACAATTATTTTGCATAATTCTATTCTATTTTAAAATTAAGTAAATTAAGTTAACTTTTAAGTGATTACAAAGGTATTGTGTGAAAATTGGATATATATTTTTTTATATTGTACATGGAGGAATGTATTTCTGTAACATTTTTGTGGGAAGTGTTGTGAAACGTTAAGCAAAAAATATCTCTTTTGATTTATGTTAAAGTATTTTTTATTCTTTATTGTAAATGGAAAAGCTGCATTTACACAAAAATAAACTTTAAAAAAACATTGTTTAAAAATGTATTTGATGTTTTATATTTAGTGAAAATCAATTGACAGATTTTGGATATAGTGAAATACCTTTAAATAGTTCTTGAAGGAACACATTTGATAAGGTGCAAAGTGTCTTGTCGTTGTAATGATATTTTCATGGTTCAGATTTGTACCTTTGATGAAGATACAATATTGTATCTGCAGGTTTAAAAAAACAAAAACAAAGGTACAGTTTGGTTTCCCATGGTACAAATCATGTCCTTAAAGGTACAAACTTGGTACAAATTTTCAAATAATGTTCAAAAAATGTTCAAATTAAATATTCAATGTATTTAGATTTTCAATACACATTAACCAAGTGAAGAATCAAAAATAAACGTTGTCGTTAATATATTGTGTATACAATTCATGAGAGAAGTAATAATATGCTATCAAAAATGCTCTTCAACAATTTCCTTTCGTTGCCAAGGCAACAATCTTTGATTTGTTTTAAGTTCATATAATATTAATATTCTAATTCATTTCAGCTTTAGCTTAATTAAGATAAAAAATAGTTCCACTTTTGGCTAATATGAATCAATCATAAATGGGATTGGTCCAGTTTTTGAGTTGATAAATAATTCAGTGATTTCATACCTTTTCCCTGTTTATCACACCGAACCATCATACAGCACATTCCACTGTAAAAGATTTCAATCTGCTTCAACCAATTATTATTTCTCTTACAGTTTTTCTCAGTGGCTTTGGTGCATTTCTCACAACACTCTTTACATCATAGTAGCAGTTTCTCAATCATTCCAGTAAATTGTAAATGCTTTTGGACATGCATCAATTGCTTTCATACAACTCTCTGCTGTTTGTAACTTTATCATTTGCTTATGTCATGTCAGTCAAAATGAACTAAACTTGTGAATGCTTTTAAATCTTTTTTTTCTGAAATTGAACAATTTTATGAATGATTTGCAGACCTGTGTATCTTGTAGGTTTAGTTCCAATATGTACTGCAATATGGTTTACAGTTGTGCACAGATCTACCCAAAGGAAGTTTATGTTTGTTGTAAATAAGGGTGTATTTATTCTTTTGCACAATGCTGTGAATAAATTAGAATTGTAAAGAGCATCTGCAGTAAAAATGTGAAATCTACATATTCAGTGTCTTGTACTCAGATACCTCACTAAATGTAGTGATGTCTAACTTTACTGTAGTTTTCAAATGGCTGTGTAAATATTATATAGTGCTGTCTTGAGCATTTTCAGGACGTGTCACCAAAATCTGACTTTTTTGCATTGGAAAAAATGTACAGAGTAAACTATCCTAATGAAAACATGACAAAGCCATTTGACTATCTTGTTCATAAACAATGCTGGCAGGACTTTGCATTTTGATGACACTGACACTTTCATTGACATCAATACTTGCTTTTGAGGAATGAGCTCTCCATTTTGAGCAAGTGACACGCTTTTGCAGGTTATCCGCTAGGTTTTGCAGTTTGTACTAATTGTTTTAAGAAATGCATTAACTGTTGTGCAAATGTAAATAGTGTTTTGAGAAATGCACCAAAGTGACTGAGAAACACTGTAAATGTTCCATGTTTTGCGAGTGCCTTTCGCACCTGCTCTTCTTGCATAAATCCACCAGAGGCTGCTGTCGACTGACTGACTGACTGTGTGATCAACTGACCCACCCTCCTCTTTCCCTAAACCTAACCAATAGTGTTTTCAAAAGCACCGATTGACACGCCCACCTACCTCCCTAAACCCAACTGACAGTGTTTCCAAAAGAAATGCAGAAAAAGAAAAGCCTCTTCTGATTTTTACCGCATTTTTAGATTTTACCACATTCTCACCCTGTTATTTACTGCTACCTCTATGCATCTCAAGTCCACCAATGTACGTGGTGAGCTACTGGACAAACTGGTAACACTAGGAAAGCTGTCCATATGGAAGTAAGCGGTCAGCTGGTAAGAGCAAAAAGGAACGGTGACATACCACCCCGTAGTGTTTGTTGTAAAGACTAAATGCAGCCATACATACTTCTGGCTATATAATTCTCCAGAAATGTATATAGGGCTACATTTTCAGAATGAGCCTATGTTGGGCATTTTCAAGGGAAACTTACTTCTGCTTTTGCCCTTGACATCTGCCTGTTTGCATTTGTATCTAGAAATAACATGAATCTAGAAATATCCGTTATATTATATGATAATTTTCTTGATCTATTCCTGTAAAGTTTGCGTGTGTGTTATTTTATACTTTTCTCATTAAGAGATATTATCATCTCATTTAAAATGGAGACCTAACAGATCTTTAATTATGACAAAGTTCTCAATTAAGAGTAATACTAAGTGACAAGTGTTGAGACAGCTGCTCAGGCTGAGAATGGGTTTGTGAGGGGAAATATAGTCTGTCTGTGACCAATGAGACACTTCATAAATTAGTGAGGAATTAACTGGACATCATGAGCAGGTTTGCTGGAGCTTTCAGACCTCTGTCTGTGGTTTATGAGGCCTGGGGTCATTATGGCCAAGAGAATGGCAGACTGTGCAAATAAATAAAAGGCAGGACTGTGAAACTGTTTGAGGCTATATGTGTTGCGTACATCACTGTGTATATAATACACACTTTTAGGACTGTTTATAAATCTGTGTTCACCAGCTTCATTAAACACATTACTTTGTGCACAGTTCTTGTTTTTTTTTGGTCCAGAAAAACACAAACTTGGACCTTGGACTTAGTTCCAGCCTAAAAGACTATGTGCAATATTTTGTTTTTGTTAAGATTAGATTGTGAGATGACAGATTCAAATGTTAACCACTATTGTTCAGAGAAACATCAAAATATATATAAAGTCAAATATGAATCAGTCAGACAATTATGTTGACAAATTACTGGACCTGTTTTTTAGGAAATTTCAGAAGTTTTTTCAGAATAATTTTCTGAAATATTTCCTGTATGTAGTAGTGCTCAGCAAAATTAAGTACACCCCATTTTGAAAATTAATATTTGTATCTTTTTCTTAGTGAATATAGGCAATGTATTTTGGTGCATTTAAACAAAACAGATTTATTAAACAGATATATTTATTAAAATAATATTTTAGTCACCAAACATATTTACAAAATGAAAGATAATACAAATAAATTCAAGCAAAATAATAAAAATAAATAAATTACAACCTACACAATTTCAACTAATTTTTTTAATAAAAAAAAAAATATATATATATATATATATATTGCTTCTCTTAATCTTTTTCTATAACATAAATTTGGGTGTACTAGTTTTTGGATCGTTATCGTAAGTTATTTAATTAGATAAGCTCCAGATTTGGCTTCAGTACTGAATAATCTAATGTATATGCACAAATATAATATTGTATAGGGGCAGCACGGTGGCACAGTGGGTAGTGCTCTCGCCTCACAGCAAGGTCACTGGTTCAAGCCTTGGCTAGGTCAGTTAGCATTTCTGTGTGAAGTTTGCATGCCCACCCCCCCTCCGTGTTGGCGTGGGTTTCCTCCTGGTGCTCTGGTTTTTCCCAAAGTCCAAAGACATGCGCTGTAGGTGAATTGGGTAAGCTAAATTGTCTGTAGTGTATGGGTGTTTCCCAGTGATGGGTTGCAGCTGAAAGGGCATCCGCCCTTTAAACCCCATATTAATAAATGGACCAAGCTAAAAAAGAAAATGAATGGATGTTTGTTTAAAACTTGTTTAATGCACACTCTATTGATGAAACAACAGCATTTTACATGCTTGATTAATTAATTAAAACATATTAATTAATTAAAACATATTAATAACTTTTTAAAAGCATATATAGGTCCTGTAGTTAAATCTTTTCATATATCTTGTCATCTTTAAAAAAGCCAAGTGTTGAATTGTGATTTACTATGGACTATTTTATTTTTACCAGTTTTATTTGTTTTTAGAACAAGCTATTTGCTGTTTAGCATAAGATCAATATTTCTCAATCAATATCATTCATGCAATTTTAGACAAAATCCATCCTGACTGCTCGAAAATATACACTTTTTATAAGCTTTCCATAGTGTTTCAGTGAAAGAAAAAAACAATGGTTTGGAAGATTATGATGACTTTTCTCTCAATTTCTTCATTTTGAACAAAATAGGTATATAGTCTTCCCTTAAATATTTATTTTAGTGAATCAGGTGATTAAGCAATGTAGAACAATTTCAGAAGTAATCAAATTTTATGCTAGGCACATTCTAAGTGTACAGTCTACACCACAAAGTTCTCAACTTAAAACTAATACCCATTTCTGTATTTTGGCCAGCAACATGGTGGCTCAGTGGTTAGCACTTTCGCCTCACAGCAAGAAGGTCACTGGTTCCAGTCCCGGCTGGGATAGTTAGCATTTCTGTGTGGAGTTTGCATGTTCTCCCCATGTTGGCGTGGGTTTCCTTTGGGTGCTCCGGTTTCCCTCACAGTCCAAAGCCATGCGCTGTAGGTGAATTGAATAAAATGAATTGTTCATAGTGAATGTGAGAGTGTATGGGTGTTTCCCAGTACTGGGTTGCAGTTGGAAGGGCATCCGCTGTGTAAAACATATGCTGGATAAGTTGGCGGTTCATTCCTCTGTGACGACTCCTGATGAATTAACGGACTAAGCCAAAGTAAAATGAATGAATGAATATATTTTGGCCATTTAGTGCCTAATGTATAAAAATTTATTACAAAAAACATTTAAAAAATCAATTGATTCATTCATTTATTGATTAAACAATGACACCATTTCTGTCTCTATATGAACTCCAAAAAAATATATAATCTGTGAATATTATACTTTTTATAGATTTCTTTCTGTCTGTCTGTAGCAAAAGCAAAAACAAAAAATAACAATAAAACTCAGATGACAAATTACTGCAGAACAAGCAAATTACTTAATCAATAAAAACAGCTTCACACAGCCAAATTACAGCGGTAGTTTTGAATTTATTTGCAGCTCTCTAACAGAAAGGCATGGCTCATTTTACATGATAACAGACTAATCATGCTCGAGTTCTGTTTAAATTAAGTCAACAATAAAACATCCTATTGATCCATCTATTGTATGCTGAAAACACGTGTACTGTACATGTGGGAAGGAAAATGCCACAAAGAATTGTTCAGCTTTGCAGATGTTTTAAGTCAGAGTTGCCCAAAGCACATCTCCTGCTCAATTTAAGGGTTTTCATGATACATTTATGTCAAGATTCATGATTAGAGCTCTCTTGTGATGCTTTGGGGTAAAAATGGAGCTGTTTCTGTGAGAAGCTAATAGAAAGAGGAAAGTCGTAAAATAATAAGATTTTTCCCAATGCATCCTGAATAAAATTTTGATGATTTTTCACAGCATAATTGTATTTGGCTGCCTGAAACCCAATAAAAACTGTTTTATTAACAAGACTTCACTTTTCAAAGAAAATTCACTTTTCTAATGTATTAAATAAAGGGGGGAAAAGTAATAATAAAAACCTAATGCAAACCTAATGTCAAATTATGGTGCATGAGTTCAGTCAATGATTTTTCTGGAATAATATTTAGCTGCTGTTGTTTACACAGTAAATCTACAACACAGATCTGATAAACTGAATTATCTGCAGACTTTTTAAATGTTCAAGTTAAAGTAGTTAAATCATCCGATCACCAATCATTTAGTCTAAATTACTACACATGTATGAAAAATACAAAAAAAACATAACACATTTTATAAGATTTCCTCCTTTTATGTTTTATTATACATCAAGTATATGGTAACTGTAAAAGGAAGAAGAAAAATAAACAGAAAGAAAACTCAAATATTAAAAACAAATGCAAATGAGGAAGCAACTACCTGATATTTCCACTAATTTACTTAAACCGTTAGTTAGCCCAAAGATTTAAATTTTGTCGATAAACACTCACCATCATGTCTCTTAGTTCATTATTGGAACACAAGTTAAGATATTTTGGATGAATTCCGAGAGCTCTTTGATCCTCCATAGATAGCAACACAAACAAATATAACAAAAGCACATGAAATAAAAAATATCAAATGTATTCAACAGTTTGTGCTCATTCACGTGCTACGCCATAAAGAGAACAGTGCTTTTGTGGATGTGTACTCTATATTGACACTAATGGAGAAGAACATTTTGAATAAAGTTGTTATTTTTGTTTTATGTGCACACAAAAGTATAGCTTGATAATATTTAGTTTGAACTACTGAAGGCATAACACATTTTGGTCCTGTTGATTTGAAATTTTTACTGTGTTGGTAACAACTAACTAAATTCATATATGCAAAAAAAAAACTATTTAGTTTACAAAGTAAGTTATGTGTAATAAAATGACACAGGAAAAAAGTATTGAACACATGAAGAAAGGAAGGTGTAGAAAGACAGTGAAAGCCCAGACAGCAACTGAAATCTCTCAGTAGTTTTTGAGCAACTCTCTGTACTTTGTCATTGTAAATTAATATTCGCTGCTTCAGTCCAACATCTACATTACCAGGATGGTGAAGATAAAACCAGGGTGGACATTTCAACAAGACAATGGTCCAAAACACAGCCAGGGAAACACAAATCGTTTCAGAGTAAGAAAATCAAGCTGTAGAATGGCCCAGCCAATCACCTGACTTGAATCCAAGAGAAAATACAAAATAATGATTAGATTTGATAGATGAGACCCACAGAACTATTAAGAGTTCTACACACTGTTGAGGTCTGTGAAGAAAAATCACACTTGAGCATGGCATTTAACATCAATCTCCATATGAGAGGCATCTTTAAGCTGACATCACCAAAAATCATTTCATATAAAGTATTAAACACATTTTAGTTGTTCAGTGCTTTTTTGTGTGTTATTCTATTGTTTTTACACATTTATTTATTTATTTATTTATTTATTTATTATTATTATTATTATTATTTTATCTGTATTATTTTTTTTTACCAAAATCTGGTTCAATTCCATGTCAAAGGCTCCTCCTTTAGAAATATTTTTCCCAGGAAAATACATGACATGTTCAATACTTATTTCCCCCACTGTATTTCTGTCCTTCATTAGACTAATCTAGGTCATAACAACTGCAAAATCAAGAAATAAAGCAAATCAGAAAGCAACAGTCAGATATTTCAATGGCCATACACCATAGACGTTATCCGTAGACATTTTCAGTTGTTCCCTAATTTCATTGCAAACGTACAGGTCAGCATTGTTTGATCTACCATAGCGAGGCGATCACGTATGCATGGTATTGATGTAAAATTCATAACACTTTAGCAGGCATCAACCACTACACAAATAACAGAGCAAACTGTGAGATATATTGAAATGAGCAGGGGACATACGCTGTCCTTTCAACAGGCATACATTATGCATGCACGCGCACATCCATTATAGATAAAAATTAAGCCTGCTTAAAGGGATTCAAAATGTAGTGTCAAAACTGATTGAATCAAAAAAATTTAGCAAAATCCACCACCCATGGGCCAAATCAGGCAAAATTTACTGTGGCATGGAGTGTGGATGAGATGTGACTGTACATAATCAGACATTGTTCACTCCCTCAAGTAATGGCAACTAAACTGGCTGATGGCGATGAGGTGGTCTTTAGGGTGGGCTTCTGGATGTACTCTTGTGAGTCAAGGCCAAAACACTCCCAATGTCATGCATTTACTCTGACACGTACAGTAGCATGCCAATGGCAGCAGTAGCCTTGTTATACACAATTTCTTAAATGATTAGTTTTGCTGCTTACTATATTACAGGACATATTATTATATGCACAAATTTTGCCACCTTTTCACCAGCTTTTGATCTTTTGGAAAAAAATAAGTTCCTCTTTCATAAAAACAAACAATTGCAAACACAGCACATTTTTAATAATAATAATAAAAAAACTTTTAAGAATATAATAAAAATATGCGCCACAATTACATGTGGCACCCTTATGAAATCATAAATAAATAATTTTTGAAGCATATTTCTATTGATATTTTACATTTTTAGCATACCTGGGTGACTATGAACAGGAAATGGTTCAAGCATGAGCTCCTGTTTACACAGGGGTATATATATGAGGAAACACAAAGGCCAATCTCACTCAACCGTTCATCCGAATTGGTAAAGAGCAAAGAACAGAGCTGTGATTTGCAGCACAGGGTTGTTGAGTTTTACAAAATGGGAAGTGATTATAAGAAAATATAAAAAAAAAATCAAGGCAATAATTTAAGAAATTCCATTCAACTGGAAGTGTTATGGAAGTGCTTTTTAGAATTATTATTTTTTATTAGAATATGCAAGAGGTACACAAATTGGGATCATGTACATAGAAAACAAAACGACAACAAAAACAATACGGTCGGTACTGGCAGGTACGTGTGTTTGCGTGTATGTTTGTGTATGCATGTAAAGTTCAGGTAACTGGGTGCACAGGTCAGAGTACATACATAAGAAAAAAAAAGATATACATATATATATATAAACAACATGTATAACAGTCAATAAATGAAGCAAATAACACATATATAAATAGAACAGATAGAAAAAAATTATCACAACAATCAGTGGTAAGGTGTGACAACAATGATAGTAATGTAATGATAGTAATAATGACAGTAAAAAGAAAAATAGGACAACTGACAACAACAACAACAACAACAATAATAATAATAATAATAATAATTTTAAGTACTACACCAACTACTATTACTTCTACAGAAATTACAAATGCTACAAATGCTATACAACTACTACTGCTGCTACTACAGCCACAATAAGGACTACTACTGTCTACTACTACTGATACTACTACAACATCGACTATTACTACTGATACTACTACAATGTCTACTACGACTGATACTACTACAACAATGACTGCTACTACAAATCTACTACTTCTGATACTACTACACCAACGACGATGACTACTACTACTACTACTACTACTACTATAGAACGTCCATTACTACTACTACTGCTACTACTACTACTTCAACAACCACTACTACTACTACAATCACTACTACAACAACAACTACAACAGCAACCTGAATAATGACAATGGTATAATTACTCATAATAATGACAATGAGGAGATAACAGGAGGACAAGTCAAAGCAGTAATAGTAATAATGGTAACAAAAGAAGTAATAATATTAATGATAATAGTGAGGAGGTTAGTATTGAATCAGTATTTCTTTAGTGTCTTTCTTTATCACTATTTGCAGGTTGATTTGATTAGTTAAAAACAAAATTTTTTTTAAGAATCACAGCTGGAGAACTGCAGAAATAGTTTGCATAAATTATCTGACATCACCAGAAAATTACTGAAAGAAATACAAGCACTAGACCAAACATCAGGTGAAAAATAAAAAGGTATATCAATTATTTTCACAAATGTCTTGTAAATATTACAATTAACAACAAATAATTTCACATAAGATTTCAAAAGGAAGCAAAAACACTAACTCCAGTATTTTTTTTTATTGTTCTATTAGTCCAAAGTTGGCCGATAGTAACCTTTAATTTGGCCACAATCCAATCTTAAAAGTGTAGTTTTTTGTAACAGTTTGTTTTATTGTTGAACTACAAAAAAAGCAAACTGAAAATAAGTTTCAGTTAAATGCTTTAAAGCAGTGTTTCTCAACCACGTTCCTGGAGAACCACCAGCGCTGCACATTTTCCATGTTTCCTTAACCAAACACACCTGAATCAGATCACCAGCTCATTAGCAGAGACTGAAAGACTTGTAATGGGTGTGACAGACAAAGGGAACATCCAAAACATGCAGTGTTGGTGGTCCTACAGGAATGTGGTTGAGAAACACTGTTGTAAATAAATCAGATAAAAAAAATACACTGACACTGTTGGATAGAAGACAAAGCAGAACACATCGGCAGAGTCAGGTGCAGCTTTACTAGTGTATTCAGCATTGATCATTGTGTTAAAAAAAATTGTGTGTTTATTGTAATACATTCAATAAAAAATCTATTGCATTATTTAATATGATTAAATCTGTTTATTTATTAATAATATTAAATAAATTAAGAAATGGCAACTTTAATTTAATAAACACTCAAAAATTCTTTTGTTGCTTGTTCAACCTACTTATCTAAAATGAACTCATACAACACAATTCTTAAGATATTTTAGGGACAACCTAATTGTTTTATGTTTAATCCACTTACATTAAATGTGTTAACTTAATTGATTTGTGTTGGGACAACCTTTTTTACAATTTGGGTTGGTACAGTATATTTACCTTCAGCCCACAGCCCTCAGTCAAGTGGTTTTTGGCCCTTTCTAAGAAAAAGTTTGGGCACCCCTAATATAAACTATACAAAATAAAGAAAAAATATATAGCATATGTATATAAAATAGATACGGTATATTCTCAATGTCACTAATAATTTTGTAGACAGGATGTTACATTAATGTTAAACTCAAAAGTTCTTTAATGTCAGTGGCAGTCATGTGAGTTACTAAAGAGAGATGTCGACAACTGATGTACATCAAGGACAAAAGGTACACTGGCATGTCAGTCTAATAGGACCTGCCATTCCTTAAGATTTTATTCAGGAGAAATCCCCAAGCTCTCTTTCTTTGGGGTCATAAGAGCCTCAGGAGAGAAAAAAAAACATTCCACACTGTTCAGTATTTGAGCTTTAACTTCACTCTATAGTCACAGCACCATGCTTGGATCCTGGATAAAGTAGTTTCTGGCTCCTGCCCATTGAGATTATCACAGTAATCTCATCAAAAAGAGTGTTGAATGCACTGTGGAGATTCACAGCAAAGCCTTCTCTTTGTAATCGAGTTCTTCCCTCTAAGTTTTACCCTACAGGACATCATTTCTAGCAGACGAATGGACTTCAGCAACTGGGCAGTCTTGGAGATGTAATTTTGTGCCTGTTTGACCATAGAGCAATGGATAGTGAATGATTATGACAGTGACCCAGGGAGAAAATGCTAGTTTCTTGCCTTCCAGGATATTTACTCCATCGTAAAAGATTAGACAGTCAAGGGAAAAGCTGATAGGTTGTCTGAAATGCATCATCACTGTTTATGGTGAGTGTTTTCCCCTCACGAATTTACCTTCACAATATGCGTTTCCTCTGTGCAAAGGTTACATGTTGTGAACAAAATGAAAAACACTTTCCATATGAGATGTATTACGTGTTATGCACTCACAAGGCCTTTCATTTACATATTGTGTTTTTTTTTCTGGTATAACTTGACCGTGAGTTCAACAAAAAGGATTTCTCTCTGCACAGAATACCTTTACTTACTCAAGCAGGTGCAAATCCTAAATTCAAAGCACATTCAGGATGGTGAACACTAGCCAGAGTCAAGGCGACAGAGGTCAGCAAATGTCCCAGCTGGTTACACACTTCACATTTAATTACTGGACATTTCAACCATTCCTGCCCAATTACTGTACATCTGGTTTGGCTCAGAAACGGAGCACAAGTGACCACTTGTCCCACAATGTTAAAACAGTCAAAAGGTTCTGTGCTTTACAGCATACACAATGAATTGCTGACTGTTTTGTGCATTGTTGTTACATAGTTCAGCCCAATCTCATGAGAAAATTTAAATATTTTATGTAAAAGAAAATGGCTAATTTGTACAAATTCATATGATTTTATCTGTATGAAACTGTATCCTTTCAAAAAAAGAGGCATGCCCCCAAACCCCACCCCTAATGCTATCCCAATTGGTAAACGAGCAAATTGTACTAAATTGTATGAAAACAATTTATAATGTTAATTAATTCATACGAATTAGCCAATAAATCATTCATTCATTCATTTTCTTTCAGCTTAGTCCCTTTTTCTTCAGGGGTCACCACAGCAGAATGACCCTCCAACTATTCCAGCATGTTTTACATATCACACTCACACATTCACACACAAACACTACGGCCAATTTTGTTTAACCACTTCACCTATAGCGCATGTCTTTGGACTGTGGATATGAGTTCGAACATGCAAACTCCAGACAGAAATGCCAACTGGCCCAGCTGAAACTCGAACCAGTGATTTTCTTGCTGTGAGGTGACAGTGCTAACCACTGATCCACTGTGCTGCCGCCACTAAATCAAAAAAGTAACAAAATTGCTGATTCTGTTTATCAGCTTGATGGCTTAACTTTCAGACATAAAACATTTAGACAAGTTTAAACAGAGAGTTCACCAAAAAATGTAATACTGCTAGTAATTTACTCACCATCAAGGCATTGTAAGACTTGAGAGATGCAGATACCAAAGACTCAAGATCAGAACTGCTTAAATTTGAACCTTTTCTGATGAAAAGACCTGAGATGCAAATCAGCAGCTCAGGGACATAAAGATCCTATCAATATCTGCATGTCACTAGACCTAGACTTTCTAATTAAGTTGACCACAAGACTAATAGTCCACAAGATTTTTCACTAAGGAATTCTTTCGATAATACCAGGTGACGGGGGGTTGATTCTTACAGAGTAAATTTTTTTTCAAAAATTTGCTTAAAATTCATTTATATTTATTTGAGCTGAATGAACTCACGACACCTACAATATTCAATAACACTGCAAAAAAGCAATGAAACAAGTGAAGCTATTTGAGTCACTGAATCATTCATTCAACACTTAAAAAAATAAAGACGTGTTTTATTATTTATTAATAATATATTATTAATAGACTTTGTCAATCAATTTGTGTAGTGTGTTATTTTCTTAACTGGTCAATTCAGAATTTTGGGAGAATCATGATTTATATTTTAAACATAAATTATATATATCTTTATTTTTATCTATATATATATATATATA
>CAIGQZ010000690.1:7592179-7623434 GCA_903798205.1 Danio tinwini | reverse complement strand
TATAATATAATATAATATAATATAATATAATATAATATAATATAATAATAATTTCAGATGTTATACAATTTAATTATAATCAGATTTTATTTTATTATTGTTGTTATTGTTTTTATTATTGAAAAAAGAAAGACACTTAAGTCTCTATGCTGTTCAATGGCAATTGAGTATAGTGGCTCTTCATGTAATATGATCCACTCTGTGTGGCACTTAAATCGATCCTGAAAATGTCAAGTCTGTGAGGATGCAATGAGAGAAGTAAAGAGTACTAGAAGATCAGCTGACATTATGCTAATCCAACACACATACCACCTCGCAAAAAAAAAAAAACTTCACTTTCTTAAGAACAAAACAACTTGGATCAAGTCAGCTATAGACACTTCACAGAAGACTACTCAATATGCATTATGAAAGTAATAGTTTATTAGTATTCATGCCAGTCACCTTATAGGCATCTCTGTGTAAAGCCCAGAACTGATAAGAACATTTTCCCAGCACAATGCAGATAAAGAAGAGTTTCCTGTCTCTGTGCTCACTTATCAAAAGAATTACATTGTACGTTCTGTGACTGTGTGAGCAAATTAGATTTTTAAGAAAGTGTCATTTTTCAGTGCGGATGAGATACTGTTCTATTACAGGACAGTCATCCTGGCATTTCAGGGTCTTAAAGTAGCCATGACCTGAAAGTCAGCATAATTCAATGTAATTTACTGTACTAATCTAATCTGTACTATCTAATACTAATACTTTGTTTAATCTTGTTTGTCTATGGTTGTGTAATCTATTACAAATTAAAATTTTAAGTATTTTCTGACATCAGGAAATGTAATGGCTTTTTACTTTCAAGTAAATCTAGTTCTGCACTGTAAATCCCAACAGTCAACTTTATCACATGAAATGAGTGTAGTTAACTCAAAATTGACTGAAAGTTAATTCTACTCATTTGAAAAGAGTTTGGAACCAAGTGTTGAAGGTAATGAGTTAATTATATACCTCATTACTTCAACTTAAATGGAGTAAATTCCATACTCATATAGATTAGGTTTTTTTTTTCCTCAAACGGTTTAAGTTGCTATAACTTATTGGGTTTTACAGTACTCTTCATTTATTGGGTGTTACTGTGCTCAAATTACTCATTACGATTAATTTTTGAACTTAAATGGTTTGTTGCAATCGGTTTCCTCAAATGGGTTGAGTTATCTGAACTTTTTGGGTTTTATGTGTGTAAGTTTAGATATATTTATTTATTCATTCATTCATTTATTCATTCATCTTTTTTTGACTTAGTCCCTTATTTATGAGGGGTTGCCACAGCAGAATGAACCGCCAACTACCCAGCATATGTTTTACACAGGGAATTCCCTTCAAGCGGCAATCCAGTACTGGGAAACACCCATACACTCTCACATTCATGGCCAATTTTGTTTGCCTAATTCACTTACAGCATAGTGCATGGGAAAACCCACACAAACACGATGAGAACATGCAAACTCCACACAGAAATGCCAACTGGTCCAGCTGAGATTCCAACCAGTGACCTTCTTGCTGTGAGGTGACAGTGCTAACCACTGAACCACCAAGCCACCCAAAGTTTAGATATTACTTTCTGGAGAAAAATTAAATGTTCACAATGCAGCTAAATTTGTTTGTCAGTTCACTTTTTACTGCTTTGTCGTCTTTCTGTATGCAGTATATACAATGTAGTAATTTAGTATGTTTTAACTCATGGTGTAAAATGAATGAAAGAAAAACACAGAATTGAATACAAATGCTTCAATTTTTAAATAAGCAACATAACAAATCCTGTTTAACCTAAGCAATGTCAAAAAATATTTATGTTGTCTTTAAATCTAGACGAAGTAAAATGAGACACATTTTTTTCATAGATTGAAGACCAGTAGCTACAGAAACTATTTAAACTTCTTATTAATATCTTGCAAAATTTTATAATTATTGACTCAAGAATTAAGAAGAGCACCAACGAGGAACTGTTGAAACTCGAGTTCAGCCTAAATGCTTTATTGCAGTTCATTAATAATCTTATGGAATTAAATGAATCAGTGGCTAAGAACTCTAATTTTAGCATGGAACTGTGTGTGTGTTTTATGCCTTTGTCTTACCTGAGACCTTTGTTATATTACAAAGCGATTGATTTTATTAATGTGTTCTGCTTGTGCATCTCATAAACTTTCCATTATTTTATAATTTATGTGACATTAAAAAAAACACTTTGCAGTCTTATTTTTTTCACTGGGTCTTGTCTTCAACTCATGCTCAGGAAAAATGTGTTTCAGCTTACATTTTAGTGAAACAAAATAAGTTGCTCCATAAATGCTTGTTCCACATTTCAGATGATAAATCCACTAGAGGGTGCTACATTTTAGTGAATTTGAAATACGTTACTTAGGGAACGTTTTGTTGTACGTTTCAGATACACATTCTTTTTGTACATGTACATGAGTAAGCAAGGTTTGTCATACAGATCACCTAGTGAATCACTGACCTAAACCCCTACCTAAAGCCAACCAATAATGTCAAAAGCAAACGGAAAAAAGAGAAAAGTGCACTGTGACTGCGCTGTGTGATATGAGCAAAAGAAACCTATCACAATTTCCTTGAACAATATTGTGCTTTCAATTTTAATCACAATTTTGACACACACAGACGTTTTACAGTGTGAAAAATATCTGAAAAATATTTCTAAAGGACAAACACACCTATGGCAAAACAAATATGTAGGCTATTGCATGTGTGTGTGTGTGTGTCGTCAAAATTAAGTAAGACTTCGATGTTCTGTTTGACCACATATCAGAAGTAGCCTATAGTTGCGTGTACTTTTCTACGCGTCCTCAGATTATTTTTGCCATGCATAGATCGTAGCCCACTTTGTGGTGCTGCCGTGAAATAGGCCGTTTACATATCATGTCTTTTGCACGCACAAGGTCAAGGCTCGTAGCTTGCGCTTGGATATTAGGAGCGATGCATGTGCATATTTCAGGTGCGCCAGTTGAAAACACCTCAAATATCAGAATGCTGCAAGCCCACGACAAGTCATGTAACAAAAATTGACCAATCAGCTTCATACTTTGTATGGAATACCAACACAATCGCACAGCAATTCGTAACTTTTTGATTTAGTGGCTAATTCATATGAATTTGTACAATCTCATTTGTACAATTTAGTACAATTTGCTTATCCCCCAATGACAGTTGGGTTTAGCGGGGGGGTTGGGTGCCATGCCTTCCTTTTAAAATTGTACATTTTCGTATAACTGAATGCGTACGAATTAGCCACTAAACTGAAAAAAATTTTCCTCGTGAGATCGAGCTGGGAATGCATACATTTCAGTAATAACGGTAACATTAGGCTAATTACTTCAGACAAACACAGAACACTCAAACACCCAGTGCTTTTTAATTTTCTCCATAAATAAAACTTGTATCAGAGCTGCAGCAATGTTTTGTTAGTTTGTCATCCTCTTATAAAAAAAATGGTTGGCTAGCAATGACAAAGGAGTGCGAGCACACACGTTGAAAATGCTGAAAGAAGCAACGCTCCTTGCACTTTCCACACACTTTTAAATGCAATATGTAACTGAGAGGTCTTACAAATTACCCTGTACTGCAATACATCAGCCTTATATCCAAAATAATCCCAAATCACAGATGTTGACTTTTATGGGCACCAAGTCATTCTGTGCTGAACTAATCATCTCTGTTTATGCAGGCTATTTGTCATAAGCTCAGTCTCCTGTTCTTGTGCTTTGTTTAGGGGCGCTGGGTTATGATTCGTTCAAATAGCATATTGCAGAAAAAGTATCAGTCGAGACTGGATTGTAAGGTGATTTAGAAATCATAGATGTTTAAATCATGATTTTGATACGATTTCAATTAATCGCAAAGCCCTAACTGTGACCTAACTGTGATTTTACCTTGATTTTACATTGCGGTTATCTTCTATTTAAAATTGTGCTTTACCAGACCTGAATCACCACGTTCTATATTACAAGTACAATACCATACAAAGTGAACTACCAAGCGAGCTGACCACACCAGAAATGTTGTACTAAAAATATTTTTTATTAGTAAATAATAAGTCCCTGTAAAAAATCATTAGTATGAAAAGGATCAGTCTGCATTCAAACATATATATGTTGAAATGCATTATTGCAAAGCATGTAGCATGTATTTTTTATGAATGTGTTAAAAAAGTCCTAAGCCCCTCAGTAATTAAACACATGCTTTCACATAAATATAATTTTTCAGTGAACATCTGGAAATACGTGTCTCACACGATCGTTCCCATGCTCAGACAGTGTGATCTTGTTCATGAAATCCATTTTCCAGCAGAGTTTAGCTCTAACTCAATCAAACTCATACTACATTTAAATGTCTGCACCATTGATGAGGTTGTCTTGGTGATTATATTGGACTGCAACACAAAAACTAAAAAATATGTTTTTTTTTACAACTAGGTAATGAAAAACATTTTGAATCTGGACACAAATGTTCTAATCTTTGCTAATGTAATTTTCAATGCATAAGAACACAATATTTTAATGCAAATGACCACAAAGTGCAACCATATAGTGCATCTCAGTGGCCAAAATGGATTTACAAAATTACTTTTTTAATCAATCTCATTTAGAAACTCAAAAAATTGATTTCATATGGCAATTAAAAAATTACCACACCACCTTGGTGTTTGTCAAAGAAACAGTAGCTACTGTAAACCAGTCTTGGATTTTTATGCGGGTCATGAGAAAAAAGTAAAAACAACTGGATTCAGGCGGCAATAAAATCACCAACTACCCCCTGTAAATGAAGAAAATGTCTTACGTCCCCCTGAGAAACAATTACTGGCCAAAAAGGCCTTAAGAATGCATATTAAAGGTGAAGTGTATCATTTTTCATTATTAAAACATTTTCTGTGGCAGCTTAATGTGCAGAAAGAAACTATATGCGTGCAATTTATAGGCTAATTTTGCAGTAGTCTGTAAAGATGGTTGCTTTATCAAAACATTGCTGTTTTGAGTGGCCCACAGCAACATAGGCTTAATCAATAACTATAAGTGAAAATGACTAAACAATAGCAGATGAGCAAAGATGGAAACATTAAATCAATATTTTCCATATGGTGCAGCACACTTCATATTTAATGTTGACATGAAAAAGAACTTGGAAAATGTAAAAAATATATACAAAGGCCTACTTCTGCCATTAAAGGGTTGTCAGTTATTGTTTAAATGAATATTCCTGGGGAGAATATCAATGCTGTTTTTACTACCATAACCTGTAAAGACTTGAATTGTAAAGAAGTGATGAAAAAACTCCTCAATTGTGAGATAGAAACTCTAAACTCAATCATAATTGAATATTTTGTTCTACAGCAGAAATGTACACTTATTAATTTACTTATTAGGAATTTACTTATAAGGAACATACATTTTAAAACAGTTTTAAAAAATTATGTTTTTGATGTTGTTGTGTCTCATTTACAATGTACATGAACATAAACAATTAAGTATTGTAAAGTTGTGTTTATCACAGACATAGGGAAAGTCTTGATGGAACCTACAGCAAATGATTCTTAGGTTGTTCATCAAATCTGCATCACTCTCTTTTCTTCAGGGACAAGAACACAGAAATCACACAGTTACTTTCAGAAACTTCATAAATAAATTGTACAGTCTTTGTTAATTGGTTCATTGAAAAGGGTCACGCAAAAGAATGATTCATTCACAAAACATGCAATTCATAAACATTTAAAAAATCTGAAATCTGTCATGACAACTCTCTGAAAGATTTAGAATGGTAATGAATATGTATATGACAATGTTTATGTGTTTGGTCTTGGTGCAGCATAAATCTGCTACACTGCTGCTGCTTTGATTATTGGTGCAGAGCAAGTACAGAGTTTTGCTACTGCCAGTATATTCACAGACATGCAGTCTGAGAATATAACACACTTCTGTTGCAAGAATAATGTAGATATAATGTCGGTAGCAAAACTATAGACAGGTGGTTCAAGGGTGGATGAGGGTATCTGAAAAATAAACTGCAGTTTGCTTGCACGAACAACATTACGGTATTTAAATGTTAAGGAGCAAGCTCATTGGCTGTTGAGGGGACATCAACTAAGCACCTGTCCCATGTAGTTGATGTGGTTGGAAGGAGATTAGATCAGGCCAATTATCCTGCATGCCAAGTAGAGCTTTATGATTGAACTTGTATTAAAATGACAGTTTTTATGATGTTAAAGCAAAGAATGAGTTATTGTAGTGAGGTAAATTCACCAAAATGAAAACACTTAAAATAAGGTAGACCTAATAGAGGAGTAGCCTACGTAACAGGTAAATTCAATAAATTGATTGTTAGACATATTGTTTGTGAACATATGAGCAACAATGTAATCTAGCTTATAACATTAACACATTTATCGCTCTATACCAAGCTATACCAGTAATGTCAATACTTTTAATTCTACACTCATATTTTTAGCAACATAGTACTGACATTGCTCGACATGAACCTCAAATCATTTGCTTAAGTGTAAATGAGCTGCTATTTGTATTCATATCTAGTTGATTTCATTTTTCATCAGCCATTCTTTAAAATATTTTAAATGCACCACACAGAGGCAAAGAACAGCCAGACATTAAGAGTATTTAAAATCTTTACTTTGCACGCCAAGCTGTTGATTATACCACAAATGCCATGGTCATTTGTCAAGTTATAAATGTTAAAACTACTTTTGCTGTTTAAAGCACAATATTTGACCAAATTATAATCAGTTGTAACATGCTAGATATCCTAGTGTCCTCTTTCATTTATTCATTTTCTTTTTGGCTTAATGCCTTTATTAATCTGGGGTCACCACAGCGGAATGAACCATCAAATTTTCCAGTATATGTTTTACACAGCGGATGCCCTTCCAGCTGCAAACCATCCCTGGGAAACATCCTTACACTCTCATTCACAGACAAGCACTACGGACAATTTAGTTTACCCAATTTTCCTATAGCGCATGTCTTTGGACTTGTGGGGGAAATCGGAGCACCTGGAGAAAACCCACGTGAACACAGGAAGAACATGCAAACTCCACACAGACATGCCAAATGACCCAGCCGAAGCTTGAACCAGCGACCTTCTTGTTGTGAGCCGATTGTGCTACCCACTGTGCCACTGTGACGCCCCTAGTCTCCTTTTTGAATCATGTAAATGACATGGGCATATCTAATAGTTCATAGTAACGTGCTAGCTACCTCTTTGCAAAACTTTTTGAACATACAGTATTTGCGATTTGGTTAATACCTTTCAGCTCCATGGGGAAGCACACATCTGTGTCCTTGAGATCACACAGATGACTGTAAAGGCTCTGGCCACTCTCATTGAGTTTTCATGATTACTACTAATGTTAAAACAGCAGCTACTATAAATCGGTTTTGGATTTTTATGCGGGTCATGAGAGAAAAAGCATAAACAACTAGATTCAGATGGCAATAAAATCACCAACTACCCTTTGTAAATGGTGAAAATGCCTTGCGTCCCTCTGAGAAACAATTACTGGCCAAAAAGGGCTTAAGAATGCATATTAAAGGTGAAGTGTATATTTTTTTACTATTAAACACCTTCTGTGATGTTTAAGGGAAGCGGATTTATTTCAAACTATGACTGGAACTTCCTGGCCATTAAACTAAACCTCCCAGCAGGCACACAGCATCATAAGATGTTAATATTAGGTTAGATTTAGGTCATGACGTCAGGTTTACATTACGTTAATACTACGTTAGGTTGTGTTGGTAAGTGACCAAAATCGACCAACGTCTAATAGATGTCATAGTGGTAAGGTCCATGCAACGTCAAGGTGTAACATGATTAGATGTTGATATTTGGTTGATTTTAGGTTGATTTTAGGTCGGACATTTGACAGTGACATAGGTCTGATGTTGAGTTCTGACGTCAACCCGGTTTTCTTTTCCAAACAAAATCCAATGTCCCCATGCCATTGGGGTAAAACGTCAATATGATGTCATGTTGACATCTTGTGCCTGCAGGACTGCTACACACCTTCCAGAAACAAGAATAGAAGATAAAATAAAATAATCTGTAACTCATAATCTGTATACTTTGCCTACTTTTCTCCAAAGGTCCCTTTGGCGCTGTTTGGTATTTGATGTGGTTGACAATTGTTTGCACTTAATAAGTCAAAAGAAGTCCTGCATGACAAACAGACATTTGTAGCGTGTTTGAAGCAAGCTATGCATTTTATTTATTTTTTGTCTTTAAGAAGAGGTATTTCTGCACAGAAATATTGAGGGGAATCACAGTCATTTGATCTGACAGTAAAATGCCACTGCATGGGCAATGCACCTGAGAACGGGTGATTTATTGCTCCATTCTGCTAAAGCCTGCACTGCCTTTAATTAGAAAATACTGAGGAGGCAGCCGAGTGCTTAAGCATCACTTAGATCTTCACCGCCGCTGATGTGCACTGCAGCATCTTCCCTAATATGTGAAAATAAAGATGTAATGTCAGCCTCCAGCATAAATTTCCATGTGTTAATCAGTCACGCTACTAGTGAGTGAACAGGGTCTCTCATTCATAGAGGTGAAATCACGTGACGGTGTCATAATCAATGAGCCGTGCTGTATGCAGGTTTTATCTGCTGCCACTTCATCAGCAGTTTGTGCTTCGCAACTACAAATATCCTCCGAGCACTATGGAAGACATTTTACAATCGAAGCAAGGTGGGTTACAAACAATGTTGTGTGGCGCAGGGATATATATGTTTGGCTTTAGGCATCAAAGAGAGTTTCATTGTAAATAAAATGCACATAAAAATTGAAAAAGGAGACATAAAAACGTCCATGTGAAATAAACCTGCGATTGAAAGGTAAAGTAAAAACAAAGCTCTGTGTGCATCAGAAACAAAACCGTTTATTAATGTGATGGTTCAGGCAAAAATGAAAATTTTGTGTTAATTTAGTCACCCTCAGGCCATACAAGATGTAGGTGACTTTTTATTCTTCAGTAGAACACTAAAGTAAATTTTTAGCTGAAACCTTTAAAAATAAAATGCATACCTGAAACCGATTGCCTTTTTGTGTAATTACGTAAGACAACAATATGATTAATTACCATCTCGTTATACTGCTTGGCCGCTTGTATTTCATATACTAGCAATAGCACGCACACTAAATGCATGTTGATGAGTATAAGCTTTTGAACACATGCGATAAAATAAATGCCAGAGCAAACAATGCTGTTCAACCCTGAAGGCACAGGATGTACCCCATTGTACCCCAATGTCGTGAGGACGTTAAATTTTGTTTGGAAATTAAAAAAAATCGAGCTGATGTCAGAACCCAACGTCAGGCCGATGTCAATGTTCAATGTCCAACCTAAAATCAACCAAATAACAAAGTCTAATCATGTTACACCTTGACGTTGTGTGGACGTTACCACTATGACATCTATCAGATGTTGGATTTTGGTCACTTTCCAACACAACCTAAAATCAACCAGATATCAACGTAATTTGATGTCGTTATTGGACGTAAAAATAATGTTGTCCTTAGACGCTGGCTACACATTGAATTTTTGGATAAATGTAATGACCTAAATCTAGCCAAATATTAATTGTGATGTTGTGTGCCTGCTGGGAATCTCACACAAGTACTGAACAGAACCAGGGCAAATCATAATATTGTTTTTTTTTCTTTACCAGCAAAAATATGACATATATCTGACTTTAAAGGGCACCTATGGTGAAAAATCTACTTTTCAAGCTGTTTGGACAGACATATGTGTAGGTATCATGTACAGTATACCATCATATTGGGGTGATAGAAAAACATCCAGTGCTTTTTTTCAATTTAACAACATAAAAACAGTGGACCAATTGAAGCTGTTTTGAGATCAACAGCAACTTGACATAGGAGTGCAGTCCCCCCGCCCACCGAATTGATTGACAGCTGCGTATTAACATGTCTCCGTAGTTACGTGTATAGTCATATTAACAAGACAGGATGTGCGCAAAGCAATCGGGAACAAAAGGTTTGTTCAGCTCTCTGTGATCATCAATCATCATCAAATGTAATCAAGAATGAGTTTTACAAGTTTAAAACATTTTTAAAACAGTGCTTGTTTTTAATCAATTACAGCGTTTTACTTCAGATTTACTACATCAACACAGCCGCATGTCAGAACAATTATAAAAGAAGACCGTTTTCAATCCCGGTTTGTGGACATTAAATCAGGTTTGTTTTGTACATTAACATAACAGATATACATACAGCAGTGGATATTAACCTGTATCCTGTCACTTTTGCTGTGCAAAAAGAGAGCAAAGCTAAATGCGCGCTGTCTATGTGTGTGCCTGTCCGCGCTGTGTGTGTGCGTGTATGTGTGTGTGTGTGTGTGTGTGTGTGTGTGTGTGTGTGTGTAAACTTTGTAACTACATTGTGTGTGACTCATCATTGCAACTCCACAACAAATGCATCAAATACTCATTGGCAAAGTTCTTACTGTAGTATTTCTCACAAACGTTACGTGAGATCGGCTTCCTGCTGTCTGTTTGTTGTCTGAGGCAGCTGAAGGAGGAGATTAAAAGCAGATTTATACTTCTGAGTCAAGAGCACGCATATGCTACGGCACAGCCTATCCTATGGCACAGCATACGCAAGGACTTATAGCCCTTCGCCGTAACCATCGACGATGCTGACACGCACCTCTCAAAAAATGTAACACGTACGCATAGAGTAAGCTCTGTGATTGGTCGGCTTGGTAGCGCCGACGAGAGTGGGTGGAGGTGAGAGCCACGCGCCCGATGCAGAGAGTGTTTACAAGTGTGGAGTCCCGTGAAGGAGCTCCGGATGGAGACTGTTGCTTTGTGTTTACCTTATGATTGAAATTGTTGCACGTCCGCCGGTTCCCACCTCAAAATGAGCGAATTTGAGCCACTTGTACATTAAGGAAGGGTTCAGAAAAAAACTAAACACCAGTGAAGAAACTCGACACAGAGAAACATAAACACCTACTGCCAGCTAGCGTTTCGGAAGTGTATTGCAGAAAAAACAGAAACAGCGTGCAGAAGTATAAATGCACAGCTACGCGCAAGGCATACGCCGTGGGTTACGGCAATCACTTGATGCAGAAGTATAAACCAGGCTTTAGGCACACTGACAGGCACATGGAAATGTTGGGCGTGAAGGACTAGCCTTAAAGGAGCAGTACACAAAAACCACTACCTGATGCTCAGATCTATAAAATAGAAACTTTCTAAAAGGTATAATAAAAAATCTGTTGTGTGTTTTGAGCTAAAATTTTACAGACACATTCTGGTGACACAACATATTTATATTAAATCTGGAGAAAGTGGTAACCTAGGTGCCCTTTAACAATATGTATTTTAAAATGTAAATTTTTAAATTTTTTCAATTGTGGAGATGTCAACCTCCAGGTGATGATGGCCGTGCATCACTCATGTATCCAGTGAGGGCAGCCTTTCCTCGGCTACAAATTCTGACATTTGCCCCTGACTTTGAAATTGTTTATTGCTATGATAGTTGTAACAGAAAATGATTGTGAATTTGAAAATGCTTATTTTAATCACGTTGGATTTAATCAATATTTTTCAATATTGAAATTATTAAAAAATAATAGCTAAAATCTTATAACAAAATTTATTACACTGTGGTTCCTCTACAGTCCAAAGACATGCGGTACAGGTGACTTGGTTAAGCTAAATTGTTTGTAGTGTATGTGTGTTAATAAGAATGTATGGGTGTTTCCCAGTGATGGGTTGCAGCTGGAAGGGCATCCGCTGCGTAAAACCTATGCCAGATAAGTTGACAGTTTATTCCGCTGTGGCGACCCCAGATTAATAAAAGGACTAAGCCGAAAAGAAAATGAATCAATGAAAGTCTACATATTAAATTTAATGAAGTCTACAAGGCCACAGAATGACTTTTTACAGTGTACTAGCACTATGAGAGTTAAAAAAAAAAAAAAAACTTTGAGGTTTTTTGTTTTGTGCAAAAAAATATGAAGATTACGTATTAAATGGCTTTGGGGTGTATTTTTTTGGGTGAACTTTCGTTTAGCGAAAGTAATAAAGTTCTTTATAATGAGTTATTTTGCCTTCGCATATCATCAACACAGCTAATTTAATCAGAGCCTGTGTTCCCATGCTGTTTCTTTTGCATGGTGTTTTAATAATAAAGTCTGATGATATAATGGAAGAACAAAACAGCATAGCTAGTAATTGTTTACTGAGACTTTGTAGTATTGCATTTGTCCTGATAAATTAGTTCCTACTGAGCTAAAGATTAGATTTCATTTTCCCACAGTTATAAAAAAAAGTTAAATGTAATTCTACATACGATGATTGAGCATTATAAATTTCTTATAATAAATTATTTACTCTTTATGATCTACAGTTTAGTAGCATAAATGAATATACTTGTAGCAGAGTAGTGCAGAGTGAATGGACCCATAAATAAATAAATACAAAGATCAGAGATGTCAAATGAAATGTCTGTGGCGCAGAACATGGCTTAGACATATTCAAAACATGTAGTTTACACTGTCCACAGATATATAATAACATCCTTCATGTGATGTTTTATTTATGTGAAAAGTCTAATTTTATGAAAAATATATGAGAAGAATGAAAGTATTGCATAACATTTATTTTCTGTTAGAAGCAGTTGAATTAGCAGCAATTTATTGAACATGCTTCACATTTACCTACATACTTGTATTAGGCTTTACATACTTTACATGTAGGGTATTAAATAGGAACTATCCCTTATAAACTTATTTACATGTAATTACTTTACAAGTGTACATGCATTAAAATAAAGTGCAACCAAATAATAAAAAAGAGATATTCAACATTCCCATAGAAATCTCAGTTAAACTTTATTTTAAGGTGTTTTTGTAATTGTAATAACCAAGCTTATTTTTATTATGTACCCCTATATACATTTCTGGAGAGTGCCAAATATGTCCCAAGAGCTACTTTTTTTTTTTTTGCAGTTTTTGTTTGTTGCTAATCCACTAGAGGCTACTGTCTACGCTTTTTGAGATATCAAGTTTCTCCCATGAGTGCCATTTGTGCCTGCTCTTCTCGCATAAACCCACCTGACTGTCGACTGACTGACTGACCAACCGACCAATCACCCCACCTACCCCCTTCCCTAAACCCAACCAAAAGTGTTTTAAAATGCAATCCAGAAATAGAAAAGCCCTCCTGGCAGCCTGACTTTTACCAAGTTTTCAGATTTTACCACATTCTTACCCTGTTATTTACTTACTTTCTAGAACTGTTCTTCACCAGACTTGAACCCCTCACAGTAAACTCCTCTCTGCATCTCAAATCCTCCTATGTATGCAACGAGCCACTGAACAAACTGGTAACAGTGGAAAAGCTACTGTTTAAGCGGTCAGCTTTAAGCGTGAAAAGGAACAACATCATACCACCCTGTAGTGTTCATTTTAAATACAAAATGCAGCTATACATTCCTCTGGCTACATAATTTGCAATCTCCAGTAACGTATATAGGGCTACGTTTTCACAATAAGCCTATGTTGCAACCACTGAACAGCCCAACATAAAGAGCATCTAAAATCCTTATGCCACATGAAAATTAGCCAATTATCCCACTTATTTCATGGTCATTTGTAAAGTTATAAATGTTGAAACTATTTGAAGCACAATATTTGGCTGAATTATTATCAGTTGCAACATGTTAGATATCCTGGTCCCCTCTTTAAATCATGTAAATGATACAGGCATATCTAATAGCTCATAGTAACACGTTCTAGCTACTTCTTTGCAAAAGAACTACTTTTAACTGCACAACTTCCAGCTGACCAGAAGTGCAGATACATTGACCTTCTACATTCCTGGAAATCTGGGTTAAACATTATTTTAAGATGTTCTTGTTTAACCATTGCAGTTAGTTACATGTGGTCATCTATAATTAATTGTATTTGCTAAAGTACATAGTACATGTGAAAAAGACACCTTAAAATAAAGTATTACATGTTTGAATTTCACAAATATAAAATGTGTCATATATGCAACATATTTCATTATATTGCAAAAAAAGTCATTTATATTCATATATATATTAGCAATAGTTATATGTGTTTATATACATTATCTGTGCATTACCGTTTAGTGTACGTTTTACATGAAGTATGAGATAAAAGCTTTGAATGTGTTTGAAGGTCTGTGCTGGCAAAGAAGCAAATGTTTAAACTCTCAAATAAATCTAGACGGCTTTAGTGGGAATGTTTTATTTTGTCTCCTGTTATATTTAGTTTCCTCAGGAAGGAAATGCTTCGAGGTCACCGATATTTGCACATCCTCATAAAACTGACTCCCTTTACCCAATAAAAGTGTGTTGGTGTATGTGTGATTTAAGTTTAACACACCAAAAAGAAGAGAAAGTTTCGGTGCAAACCACTTTTAAAAGACTTGTTTCTTTTCTTGATTGAATGGGGAATTGAGTTAGGGAATTGAACACGGGGCTGAAATTGTTCTTTGATCAAAGAGGAATCTTATCCACTGCACTGGCTGAACCACAAATATTTGATTGATAAAAACACAATTACCTGAATAATTGACCAATGCTTGATGAAAAGCTGAGAAAATAGCTTTTTTTTTATTCTCTGACCCATATGCTTTACTACACAATTAGATTAGGAGTCCTTTATTATTCATTAGTGTATAAAAATGCATGTCCTGTCCAGTAAGGCAGTGTTTTCTTAACCTGTACCGACCCAAGGACATTATTATTATTGTTGTTATTTTAACATTGGGTAAGAAACATTTAAAAGTCAAAGTATACCAGTTCACAATGTTTTTGCATGTGCAGTGTAACTGACAATGCTAATGGATTGGTTTACCACCGGTATCTTGGCATTTTCATTTTGTGTTTTGTTGTTGTTGTACAGTATGTGATATTCAAAAATGCTCATAAAAATATACAAACAACTGTTTACAGCATTAAAATTTGAAAACATGCTAGTTTAATGAGATGTTGGTGGTCATTCTTTTGCATCAGGAACAGCATTCTTAGACTTCATTAAAAATATCTTGATTTGTGGTCTGAAGATAATAAAAAGTATAAAAAATTTACCTTTTTGTATTTAAGTAAGCAAATACTTAACTGTTGGAAATTTAATGCATTGAATAAATGTTTCTGGCCTAATATAGGCCTACATACAGTAGGCACAAAAAGCTTATGCAATGTCCCAAAATGTATATCCATCAAGAGCTGTATTCATTTTTGCCCAAAATATTGTATTGATAAATGGAGCAACTGCACTGTCTGACCCTGAAGTGTCCACTGTCTACTCAAGTGCATGGTTCAGCGGGGTTCAGGTCACTTGGATGTCAACTCATGTGTGAAAATGAAGCCTTCTTTCTCAATTTGAAGCCAATGAATCATTGCAGTATCCTGCAATATGGCTATGGGATGCATTTTGACATTGTTGTTTAATAAATAAATAAATAAACATTCCAGGTTAAAGATTTGCTGAAAACATACAGTATAAACAAGCTAGGCATAAAGTAATAACAGTTTTAGTAGTTTAGTAGTTTTCAGTATTCTCTTTCCAGTGGTAGTGACATTCTCTGGTCACTTGAGTTTAGTTTCATTTGGAGACTGACAGCTCATGGCTGTCTTAAACATAGTATCACAGTGCTTCCGTGCTACTCTTTTTAACAGTCAAGTGAATCTAATTGATCTGTAAAATCAAATGAAAGCTTTTCATTTAGATACAGCCACTGTAAACGCCAACACAGGCTCGTTTTTTTTTTTTTTTTTTAAACCACAAAAATGTACTTCAACATACTGTATGTTTGAGTTTCTAGGTAAAATGAACTCCACTGGGCTGTATGACATTAACAGCATTTGGTTTTTTTTTGGACAACAGGAAAGACAGGAAAGAGCTTAAGATCAGATCTTTACAACAAGCCTTCCACTACCTGACAAAAGTCTTGTCGCCTATCCAGGTTTTAGGAACAACATGAAAGGCAAAGATCTCTAGATTATGCTTATTTTACTAAAAATTCAATAAAATGTAATAAAGTACAATAAAATTATTTAATTTGGGCAGTAAGGTCTGGCTTTGTTTAGAAAAAAGTCTTGTCAGTTAACAGAAATAATGTACAGTTTAGAATATAAAGGCCCAATCCCAATTCTACCCCTTAGCCCTTCCCCTTACCCCTACCCCTCGTTTTGCGCGTTCCGTCAAGGGCTAGTGGTGTCCCAATTCTCTTTAGCTTGAAGGCGTAGGGCTAAGGGCAAGGGGTATACACCCCTTCAAACTAAAATTTTTCAGGAGCACACTTAAAACGAAGGGGTAAGACGTTTCCCAGAATACACCTGCCACAACAGCAGTATTTCTGAACCCGGAAGTAAGGAGATCCACAAATTTGTATTTTTTGTTATTATTATGAATCTTTACAACAAACAAACATATGTTTTAATATATTCATAACTGCGTTTGTGTTTTACTGTCATGCTTTTAAAAAAAGAACTGCAATAAAAATTGCTAAATTTCGCTATCTATAATCCATAATCATAACTCCTGTACAGCAGTTCCACAACATTCTGACCCTCAATGACACTCAAATACCCTGTCAGAAAAGTCTAGTGGCTGAGAATGAGCCTTTTACAGTGTCTGCTATAATGTTAATGTTGTTTTCGACTGTTTACATAGATGAATACGGCCACTGTGTAAATACACAGTACATTTACGATCTTATTGTCACTTTAGATCGTTATGATAACATAATATATGCCTTCAGTAATTTTCTGAAGATAAATACCAAAAAATAACACAACTGGAATAACTACAGCAGTCGCGATTGTCTGATCTCATATGAAGCAAGAGATCGCGATGACATATGATGACGTGTGCAGGTGTTGTAGTGCTGTCCCAATTCTTAGGGGTAAATTTTGAAGCCCTTCCCCTTAACCCTCGGTTGTAAGGGCCAAGGGGAAGGGGTAGGGGTACAAAAATAGAATTGGGATTGGGCCAAATTCATGGTGCTGTGGAATTTGTTTATATATGTGTATGACTCCTGTGAGCTTGGAGGACTGAATCCACACATCTCTGCAAAGACTCAAATAACTTAATAATAAAGTCATCTGGTAGTATACCTTCTTGAGGATGTGTATCTGGAACGTACAAAACATATTCCAAGTAACGTATTTCAGATTAGCAAAAAAAATGTAGACAGCATCTTATAGTGGATTTGTCATCTACTGTAAATATGTGCAATAAAATAAAAACAGAGAAAGTATTTTACATTTTGAAAATATCGCAGGTAGTGTGGATACATTTTTTTTGTGTTTGTGCCCAACAGTTTGGCATCAGATGATAATTTACAGCAATTTGTAGTGTAGTTGCTTTGGTTCCACAAAGTTCTGAAGCTGATTTGAAAACAACTCTGACAACTTTTTAGGCATTTAACTGCAACCACATGAGACTAAGTCATCGTTTAGCATACCCAAGGCGCCCCAGCCATCTTCACAAGTGGCTCCGCAGCCTTTAGAACAGAGATTCCCTCCAAAATAAACACCCATTAAATGTCAGTTGGGTTTATTCCTATTAGCTGCCTCAGTGGTAGGCCAGCGCTGGCACTGTAGATGTTTGTGCCCGTGGCAGTTTATATTTGAGGTCTGCAGTAGAGATTTCTCTTTTAGATCTCTATTCATTCATCTCTATTAAAACTGTGCTTTGATGTGTTCTGAGAACTATTAGTCCCGATGATCTTAGTGGAGCTACTAAAAGATCATTTGTCATATTGAGAGAATCAATTTGAATTACAGCTCAGTGGCATTCACACAAATGCGTGATGCCACGTTGAAAGAGAGGCCTACAGACCAGGACTTTGATTGAGTGGCGTGACACTGAAGGCACCATTAGCTCTGAGTGAACCAAATGAGCAAGCGTGTGTGGAGCAAATGCAGCTCTAGACTAATGATGATGAGCTTTTTTCAAGGGCAAAATGTGACTCTTCCACCAGTGGAATTAAATGTTGAGAAACAACAGACTGGGAAGACTTGGTCTAAAGTGGAGGTTTATCACAAAGATTTTAATTATGTCGTACAGTTTTCACATTCATGTTGTTCTAAACCCATAAAACTTCTGTTCAATCTTCAAAGGCATTTTTAATATATTTGTAATCAAATCTGAGAGATTTCTGCATTTTTTCAGTTTTTTTAGGGGAGAAACATTAGCTGTGTTTCCATCCACCTATTTTTATGTCCATTTTGGATATGTGCATAAAAAAAGTGGATAATGGAGACACCAAGATGCACATAAACTTAGAAAATGTGCTTAAAAAACATAACGGAGTAGGATAAACTTTTTAAGAAAAAATGCGTATCAGCTACGATGGAAACACTTTTATCGAACAAATTCCATTATGCGCAATAAAAAGTCATGTGATTTGTTGGAAATGTTGTTTTGGTAATTCTAAAGCACCTTAACCATTTCAGTATTAGTGTTATTATATTATTAGTTACCTCCAGAACTGACAAGAGCTAGTGGTGTCCTGTGTTGTGCTTCGTCTTCAAACACCACCACGCGTTCATTGTGTCATGGCATTTGTCTTCTAAGGAGCAAGTCATTTATTAAATAAAGAAAAGATTCACGCAGCTTCTCCTGCTGCAGCAAGTTCTGTTTTTAACATTGATACTTGGCGCCAGTTAAGCAGCCTCTTTGACTACTTGGATAAAAACGCAGCTTTTATTTGCATGACTTTTACACGATATTCCTGTTTTGCGCATAAATTTAATTCACATTTTTGGATGGAAACATAGCTATTAAAGCCCTAAAAAATACATCATTTGCATTTTGAGCTCAATAAAATATTATTTGCTGCTTATTAATAGCTGGTAAAGAAGTAGTTAAGTTTAGGTAGAATTAGGTATGTGAAAGGTAGGTAGCTGGTTCAAGCCCTGGCTTAGTCAGTTGGAATTTTTCTTTGTGGAATTTGCAAGTTCTCCCCATTTTCACGTGGGCTTCCTCTGGGTGCTCCGATTTCCCCCTTTACAGTCCAAAAACATGCAGTATAGGTGAATTGATTAAGCTAAATTGGCCATAGTGTATGTGTGTAAATGCCAGAGTGTATGGGTGTTTCCCAGTGCTGGGTTGCAGCTGGAAGGGCATTCGCTGCGTAATAACATATGCTGGATGATGACGGTCATTCTGTTCATTCTGTTCATTCATTTCATTCTGTGGCGACCCCAGATTATTAAAGGGACTCAGCCGAAAAAAAATGAATGAATGAATAAGATCATACTTAATAACAACTAATAAATTGCCAATATATTAATATTTGGCAGGTAATAGGATAATAGTGGTAATTGGTACTTTTAGTAATTGGTACTCTAAAGTGTTACCAATAAACCCACATGATTCAGTTTGTATAATCGAACTATTTTAAAGAGATGTTGTCGCTTTATAAGATGAACAGATTCAGGATTCAATGCTTTTATGCACACATAAACACTGATCAGTGATCAGATCATACATAGAATAGAGCTCAACCATGGATCTGCGTGGTGCACAAAAAACAACCCTCATTAGTTCCTGCAATGTGACATGAAACATCACAAGCTTGTATGAACGTCTTCGACCATATTTTAATGCTTTAAAAAGTCTTTAATTAAACCTTGTATTCATATATATATATATTCATATGAACCAATTCATACTACTAACTAATTGCTTATTAGATTGACTTTTATTAAAATTTTGGTTGTTTATTAGTATGCATATAGTACATATTCTACATGATCTTATTATATCCCTAATCCTATCTAAACCTATTACTAAATCTATCTAAAACTATTATTAAAAACTATTACTTTAAAAATTATAATTGAGAAAAAAAAATAGTTAATGTTTTATTATTAGCAAAACATGTATCTTAATTTAAAATGTGTTCAAATTTTTAAGTGTTCAAAAAACATTTTTAAGTGTTCAAATTTTGGACAAATATACTTTCAATGGAAATGGACTTCTGTTCTATGGGTTTGGAATGACTTCAGGTTGAGTAAATGATTACAAAATGTTCATTTTAGGCAAAGTATCAATTTAATGCAAATTAAAAGCTATTTTCCTAAAGTATGATTTTAATGTCCCTTTGTTTGTATTAAACATAAATTGAGACTATGGCTTTTGTTATATGGAGAACTGTTCATATTTTAGCTTTCAAATAAATCTTTCATGCCCTCTTTCTGTTACGGAGGTTATTATCTACATTCATTATATTAGACAGAATAGCAGTTAGGAAGGGGCTAAGTGAGATTTGGCCTCGTAGGATAAAGGGAAGGAAGAAAAATGTGAATCTAAGAGATAAAATAGCAGGGGAGCGGGTTTTGCACAAGTTCTTTTCAAAATCATGATTTTTATCATTGAGAGCAGAAGACAATTTCTCAGCCAATGGGATATCTGTGGCTGGTTCAGCCTCCCTGTGGTGCTGTATACAAAGATTAAAAATAACAACAGACCCTCTGTTTTTCACACATGACATGTACACAGTGGCACACTTGTATAATGTGAAGCTTCACCGTGGCCACAGCTGTTTCAATGGATAGTCGCGGTAACCTTTTGAAAAGAGACAACCTGCTCTTTCCGTCATCTCTGACTTTGTTAAGAAGACCAGCATTCATTTTAAAGGGGTTTTCCAGGTTAAGTACAATTGTTAGAATCTGAGGCATGGTGTTGTTCTTATGCTGGGTCAACAAGCAGAAAACTTCCCAGCAAGCATTTTTTGTTTTTAAAAGATGCCTAATAGACGTCTAAACATAGTCGTCTAGGCTAAAACAAGGCTAAATTTGGGCTGTCAGTGAAAATCTAATAGACGTCTAAGAATGCGCCAAAACTATAGACTAGTCATTAAATGAACAGAAATGAATGACTACACATATAAAATCTGCTTAATCTGTCTATTTGACAACTAGTCTAGTTTAGGGCTATTCTTGTCTATTAGATTTTCACTGACAGCCCAAGTTTAGCCTTGTTTTAGCCAAGCTGTCTATATTTAGATGTCTATTCGACGTCTATTAAACACAAAATGGTTTGCTGGCTTCTCTTTAGTCTTAAAGCACTTGATAAAAAATTGTGTATTTTAAAGTGGGACTAGTTTTTGTTAGAACAAATTGTGTGGAGTTTGGTTTGGCTGCTGCAACAGAATGATCAGAGATTCTGCTTTTCCAGACAACACTCCTGTATTTGAGCTCTGTTTTTAGTGTCTAGGTGTATAATAAAAAAAATGTCTTCATTGCTAAGTGCTAGTAGCATCTTCTGTCACACAAAAGTAGACTTATCAATGCTAACCTGCCATGTCATAGTGTGTTCTGAAGGTCAGAATTACTATCAATCACATTTCCTTATTGATTGACCTGCTGTTAGTAAAGGTGGAACCCAGGGCATCTGTTGTCAGTGTCAGTGGACTAGCTTTTATTATATTTAAATGTTTTTTTTTTGTATTGCCTGAAAAAGCTAAATGATGTACAGTATATGTTCACTACATTATTTTCTAAAAAAATAATAATTTGCCCCCAAAATCTTTTATCAAATACCATAACCTTACCTCCCTCCTAGAAATGACTCATCTTCACTTACATAAAATGCCTCTAGAAAAAATAAATGCTATAAATATGATACAATTCCATCTGTATAATTTAGCTCCTTGTTCCTGTAATCATATGGCATCTGGCAAAAGTGTTTTGCACTAAAGGGAGCTTATGGTGATTCCAGTGGACAGAATTCCTCAATTTTATTAGCAGATACAATTGGTTCTCAATGGACAAAATCAAGCATCAGCCTTCATTTTAGAAACCATTTAATTGGAAGTACGTCATGATAGAATAAAAAAAAATCTTTTCATGCTGCCTTTAAGTTTCTATTAACTGTATTTTAAGTTTGCAATTTCAATTTGAAAGGTAATGAAAATGCAGCTAGTTATAAAGAGCATGGAAGAGATCTGAAGTGAAAATGATTTACTACTATTATAAACAGTGCAATTAAGCAAATTATTTTGCAGCTCATGTAATTGCTAAATCAGTGTTTAATTGTGGAAAGATGTTACAAAACTGCATGGAAACTTGGCAAGTAACATATTAAATTTATCCTAGAAAAGCTGCTCAATTTATAATATTTAATAGTTCGCAAAAACTTTGCTTTCACCCAAGTGACAGGATGCTGTTCACAATCCCACCACATTACAGAGCACCACTTACATAACTGTCCTTTAAATGACCACATTTGTCTTAAATAATTATTAACTTAAATAATAACTTCATATAAGGCTAAAAGATTGACTTATCTACATATCTTTGTTCATTCTAAAAATAAATTTAAGTTAGCTTGGTAATTAAATTAAAGATGAGGTTGGACATCTTGAAAAACCCAATATTAGCCTGACAGCGCTAAAAATGTTTATCCGACTTCCCTGCAAATCACCATCTAAAGTCATGCCCCGTGATTGCATGAGCGCTTACAGACAAGATGACCAGAGACAATATTAATAAAATAAGCCTACATTATGTGTCATTCACCAGTGCTTCATAGTAAATAGTACAGTCATTGTACAGTTACTAACAGTACTACAAAATATTGTAGTTGATGCTTGCCTGCCATTTTGTTAGGACAGTGTAAGTACAAACTCCAATGATGTATCCTGTCTGTGCGTAGAGGTATGCAAATACATATGTTAACAAGCAGGTAGGAAACAGTCAAGTGAAAATAAATAAATTTAGACTACTTATGTGTATCAGGATATGAAGACACTTTCAACCAGCTTAACAAAATAAAATGTTTCTGATGACAACTATACTTGAATGGCTGTATAGCCATGATTCTGACTATTCATATAAGGCAGAATTTTTTTTGGTCATGTCGTATTTACATTCTAAGCTTCTGTTTAGTTTTTTTGAATTAAGCTTTGAATGTTTGTCATCGTATTTTATGAAATCAATATAGCAGGGGTGCCCAAACTTTTTCTTATGAAAGGCCAAAATTCAAACTTGAATAGTGGCCCGAAGGTAAATATAGTTGCCAATGGGTAATTTCCTAGTTTATTTAATATTTTTAAATGACAAGAAAACATTGCTTTATGTTACTTAATACATTATTTTGTTTAACATTTTATAATGAACTTATTACAGTAAAAAAAAACACATTTATAACAGAATTACACTAGTTTTTGCCTTGATTTGCTTGTCGATGTCTTCTGCATAGTCCTCTATCTGTCAAGTGACAGTATTTATATGTCAAAATCTCAGATCCATTTACAACATTTAATTGAAACATTTAATTTCAGTTTGCTTTTTTTTTGTAGCTCAGCAATAAAATTAACAAAAAAGGTTACGTCAAATTAGAAATGACTATCCCTGTGTTATAAACATTCTCCCCAACCCTCTCCATCATTCTCACTCTCGTCTCAGTTGGAATGGTGGGCCAAATTAAAGGTTACAATGGGCCAACTTTTGCCTGCAGGCCCTACTTTGGGCATCTTTGCATTATAAGATGATATGATCTTTTTTATAATATAGCCTGCAATTGTGTATGACTTACCTCACTTTGTGAAGTGATGTTCTGTTTTTGCTAGCATAACGTTATGATTTTGTGTTTGCAAAAAGTTGCTAGGAAAAGTAGCGGACCCCAAAATAATTAGGGTAGAAATACTCTTTTGTGTTTAGCAATTTGAATAAAACAACAAAGTTTGAATGAAATATACACCATTAGGAAATGTCAGGGCACTATACTTATATAGGTTTTATTTATTACATTACATTTATTGCATTACAAAATAAAAAAAAATAGTTAAAATGACTGTCTATATACAGTAGTTCTAGTGTTAATTTAGACAGTTGTCTTGAACTGAACATAACATGTCCAGCTGACATGGAGCCGTGCTGCCAGTGTGACTCTTCTTCCATATATATATATATATATATATATATATATATATATATAGAGAGAGAGAGAGAGAGAGAGAGAGAGAGAGAGAGAGAGAGAGAGAATTTTTTTTAAATCAAGGGGATTCATTTAGAGGTTTCAACTTAGCATTACATCAGCTGCACCCTCCTTACTAATACTGTACTTCCTACTGTCAGTTCTTACATGAAAATGACAAAGAGCGACATCTAACCCCTGTGAGCCTTCAATCTATTCCCCTTCTCATTCCTCAGAGGAGTCAGTGGCTGTTGAAGAAGCACAATAGCCACATGAATATCTTCGGGCAACATTGTGTAAACAGCTGAATCATGCAGAATGCCGTCCTTTTGAATATACAGTGTGCCGAAGGCTTCCAGTGACAAGGCCATGGGCTTCAAAACTAACAATATACTGAAGTCATCTCCGATGGAAAAGGACCACCGTGATGACACTGTACCGACTGACTGTTTTTTTCTTTTTTTTCTTTTACCGCAGGACAGTCCTTATTCTCCATGGGCTGATTACTTTTTTTTCTTCGGAAAAGATTGCATCTGGTCACGTGGGTGGCCAACTGACAGATGCAGTGCACGACTGTAAGAGATGACCATCCCTTTGCACAAATTACCCAGTCTACTCTGATGGCAGGAGACATATAAGACGATCTGTTGCCTGTTCATTAGTGGTGTAATTAACTGGGGCTCCTCCCTGGCACATGCACAGCAGCAGCTGGATGGACAGCCCCCCTCCACTCGCATTTGTTTAGCATTAGATGGATCGTGAAATTGACGCGTAATGGTACTAGTGAAGAAGCAAATGCCAGAGCAGTGCAAGAATCAGTACTCCTGCAGAATGCAATGTCGTTAAGTCTACTTAAGGGTAACTGTACAGTATGTAATACATAATTAGAAATGTAATCACTACATATTGTTCTTGTTGTAAATAATGTCATAATTACACCACTGTACAATAAAAAAATGATAGGTGAAACAACAAACAATAAAACAGATAGTTTACTGATCTCTCAGCCTGGTCAAGCTGGTTGTTGAGCTGTGCTGAAGTCCCAAACCCCTCTAAAGTCCCAAACTCCTCTAAAACCAGCAAACCACCATCATTATTACACAATATGATGCATGTGTACTTGTTTATGTAGTTTACAAGGTCACTAAAATGCATAATGACATGGGTATGACCTAGTTGTGCTATATTAAGCTGGTTTACAAGGACATACCTTGTGTCTTCGTGATTCAAAACACTTAAAATCCTATTTAACAGGGCCTTTTGACATTCAAATTTTGTCACAGGTTTCCTGTGAAGTTTTGGTTTTAGCAGTAGTGGGAGGGTAAGGCCATATAATAAATGCTTAACTCTGTTATTGTTTTTAACGTTGACATCATGCATATGCATATCACGTGTTCAGGCTAGTGGTTTACAATCAAAATAGTGATGACGAATTACAGTGTTCATGCATGGGTGCATAATGCTTTTTTACTAAGTGAGGTTGACAACTACTAGCCTGGCATGCATGCACTAATATGTCACATGTAGTTTTTTTTTTTTTTTTTTTTTTTTGCAGTGAATCAGGATAATTTTAACAGTGTTGCTACAGTATATGAATGCACATTTTTCAAAAACACAAAGGAAAACACATCCCTAAGACAAAGATAATAGAGCTTAAAACATGGAATGCAGGAGAAAACACATGACAGTAAAATCAATGCAAGACAAAGAATAAAAAAGTAAGGGCAGTACATACACAGGTATATGAGAACAAAGCTAGAAACAGGTATGCAGCATAATCAGTAACCATCAGTAACTAGATCATTAAATAGGATTATAAGTGTTTTGAATCACAAAGACACAACATATGACCTTGTAAACCAACTTAATAGAGTACAACAAATGAGTGATGGGAACACAGGAAACATGATTTTATATTATTTTCATTATTGTTAATATTATTATTATTATTATTATTATTAATATTTGAGGTTTACGTAAAATCAAAAGAGTAAAATTATTATAAATAAAATGGTAAAACTACAATAACAGTATATGAATAATGATGTATTAATATGTAATCTAAACATTACATTATTGAATTAATGATGAGTTAAGGCGGTGACTAATCATGAACTAACTTTAACTACAACATGTCACAAGAGTTACTAGTACATGTACTTACTAGTACTACCTTAATTGTTAGTACATGTTGTTAATTAATGTATTAATTAACATTTAGGTTTAAGCTTAATGTAACCAACATGAATTGATGAGCTGTTATTGTATAGTTACATCATGACTTTACTTGGAGGAGCACATCACCATTAACTCATCCTTAACTACTCATGAACTCCTGTGTTTAAACTGTTCATGTTGATGTTAACAGAACACTTTTCTATTGTTATTTAGTATAAATGTATGTAAGGAATCAGCTCTTTGGTTTAAATCACGTTTAAACTTTGGGGAATCGAATTTAAAGATTCGAACATGATTCACATAGAATTATTAAAAGCTTACACTTAACCTACTAATTTGTCCAGCAAGTAGAATGGTTAGTGTAAAGCAATCCTGTATTATATTATTATGTGGCCGACTAATAACAATATAAAAACAGTATCTAATTATTTAATGAGCAAAGTAACAGTATCTGAGACTGAGACATCACACAACACACCAACACGGATCTTGAAATGAAACAAAAGTTTATTGCTACTGTACAACACAACGTACTAATCTACATAAAACAAACAAACGCACATACATACACACAAGCAGTTTGAGGAGAGTTATGATGGAGAGCGAGTAAGGATTCAACTTCAAGCATTTGCTAAGATCTTAGCATTGCAACCTGAGAGAAACCATAAAAGTAGAGAATTTCGCTATTCTTTACTAAAATATAATTCACACCAGTTCAGCAATGGATAGAAACCTTGTTTGTGTTACTTGCAGTCTGATGGAATTTTGGTTTCCTCGACTGGTCCAAAAGAGATCCCGGCGGAGCTGATTGGTCAGCGTAGCAAGTTCAGTGACTTGCTGGAATTCCCTCGTCGGTGGAGAGGGGTTTCCTTACTTTCAGGGAAGTTTGTAGTCGGTTGCTAGGGATACGGATGTTGGACGTTGGATTGTCGTGAAGTCCTTCCTGGAGTTTCGGCTCTCTGCGGAATTCCGTAGGTATGACAGAGTTTCAGAGTTCTGATGAGTTGACCCGATAGCTTGTTGTTGAAGCGGTTGCGCAAGCAGATCTGGGGTCAAGCCAGTAGCAAGTGAATGTCGCGGTTTGCTCCGTGATGCAACAAGGCTTCCGACAAGGCTTAACGGCCCGCATGAGAAGAGCAACGACGCTGACGAGCAGCAAAGACACAGCAAAAAACCCGGCAAAAGACGACGTAAACTTTCATTGTTCAAAGTTTATAGGCTTGAGTATAGGTGTGGCCTACACAGGTATTGTCCAATAAGAGAAGCTGTGGGGTAGAATCACACCCCCATTCCCTCCTCTAGGAGGTTGGGTTAGCACTTCATGCGAGAATCATGCATTACCTGCCTTTACTCAGAATCTATTAAAATAAAGTTTTATAACATGGGCACTTTTCATAGTAGGGTTTCTTCCTATAAACCAATGCATTTGAAACGTACTTGGGTTTCAATAGATACCAAATATGAAATGTTTCACAAACGTTCTGTAGATTTCATGCAGCAGCAATGGCTAAAACTCATTACCAATCCATAACAGTTATGTTAAACACATGGAACATGTACACACAAAACCTACAGAAACTTAGAAGCAGCATACATTACTCAAATAAACACAGTTTAATTGAAAGTCTGTTTAAACTCTGAAAGTTTCTGATTGCTTCTGTGGCTGCCTGCGATGTGTATTCCCTCACAGACGCCATTTGCTGGCGTGAAGAAACAGAGGTTTGTTGAGCTCTCTTAAAAACCGGTTTGGGGGAGTCTTTGAGTGTAACCTCTTTATTGTTTTAAGATGTAAACTTAATTAGGACGCAGTTGAAATTGCAAATGGCAAGTGGCCTGTGGATTTGCCTTTTGCTGCCTGTCTGTGGATTGCTTTGAAAATGAAATCAAAGCTCAGACATGTAGACACGTTCAATCTTTTAAGAATAATGTGGTGTGTGATTTGTTCAGTTCTGGAAAGATCCGTTGACTCCCAACACGTACTAGACGGATGTGCATAAGAAGTTTGTGAGAAGTTAAGGATGAGTTAATGGTGATGTGCCCCTCCAAGTAAAGTCATGATATAATTATACATTAACAGCTCAACAAAATTGGAGCACCTGGAGGAAACCCACATGAACACAGGGAGAACATGCAAACTCCACACAGAAACGCCAACTGACCCAACCGAGGCTCAAACCAGCGACCTTCTTGCTGTGAGGCGAACGTGCTACCCACTGTGCAGCCCCATGCTAACCATACAAACTGAATAATGGAAGGCAGTTAGTAACAGCTATGAACATTCCCTGCTCCATTTATATTATTTCAAGTTAAATACTGTATAGGTTTACCTTAACTTGTAATTCGTTATGCTTAAAACTATATTGATCAGCACGCGATATTGTCGGCTTTTCGATCAGGCAGCAACAAAATACCCAAAACATATCCTTTCAGCCAATGGGATTGCTCTGGGGTCCTGTGGGGGGCCTGAATCGTGGATGACAGCAACGGAGGGGTAAATTTTTCTGTGTTCAGCTCCGGCGAGAAAAAAGTGGAGCAATGCTAGAGGCGATAAATCATTCCCCATCTCTGAGTTTGTGCTTTGTTGTGCTTTTCCCTCTCAGCAGGCCCCATGATAAATAACTGTCCTCAGAGAGAGAGGCATATAAAAACAGGAAAATGAAAGTGATAAAATAAAACAATTCTGGCGTTCCGGCACAACAAGAGGTTTGGCCGAATGCTGGCAGGACGAGATATCGCTCTTCAGCATCACAGAACAAAGCCAATGGGAAATTCAGCTGGCCTGCAAGTTTATGAGCCATTAAGTGTTTTCATGCAGCTAAAGTAGTGCTGACTCAACCCATATTGGGGAGACCTGAGCCATCTCATTCATTCATCACTCACCCTCAGGGCTTTCCAGGGCACATTCCAATTAAAAGCCCTCGGCTTAATGCTGGGAATAGCCGTATCGCTCCCTTCTCAATGTTGCACACACTCTCTCTCTCTCTCCATCTCTCTGTGTAAGGGTGGGAGCGTGAGCATGCTGTCACACTGTACCACGCTCGCCTCCAGGAGAGTTCCAGCAAGAGTAATGTATTCCTGTGCTGTCGCCGACAGATTCGGAGTAAAAATCACCAATGTTAACGACTGGGTTGTTGCATCTAAATGTATGCCCAGTCACTCTGAAACAAATGAATCAGGGATATCACCGCCCTGGCCAGATGGTGCATCGTATTTGCGTCCGTATTTGTATTTGCACTCTTTAGCTTGAAGCATTTTTTCCATGGCCTGGCACCAGAGGGTGAGACTGCACACATAACACGCTGGATAAACATTTGCCTTTGGTAGACTGCACTTCATAATGCACATGATCTCTGCTTAGATTTATAAAGGCTGGAATCTTGCAGCATTAACGGGATGGTGTCAGACCCAGACTAAATAGAGTTATGACTAATAGCAATAGGGCTCCACTGTATTGGCAAAAAAAGGACATCAAATATTCACTTTTTGTGATTTATTTTGCAATATTTAGATGCAAAAATATAGGAATGTTTACCAGACGACTTGAGTTTATATGAAGTATAAGTACCAGACTCAATTTATATAAAGTAAACATTTTAAAATAAGTGCAGTGATTTTAATTGGAAATTTTGCCAAGTTATGAATGCTGGATAGATTTATGTGGAGGACAAAAGTTTTTTTTTTTCTAATCAAAAAAATGAAAGAAAACTTTGTAAAAAAATTATTGCATCACATGTAAACTCTTGTATGTTACATGGGCATAAATGCAACATAGGCTCATTCTGCAAATGTATCTATATACATGTACATATGAAAACCCCTATATACATTGCTGGAGACCGCAAATTATGTAGCCAGAGGTTCCAGCAGCCTCTGGTGGATTTATGTGAGAAGAGCAGTTGCGAATGGCCATTGTGAGAAAAATTTGAGATCTGAAAAAGTGTACACAGCGGCTTATTTATATATATATAAACTAAGTAGTAAACATCATATTGTCCCCAATATAAAACAATTAGATTTTTATGGTAATACATCTAAACCACATCAACATTATCATACATCCACAAAAATAGATGACACCAAAGACAAGTAGATGTGTTGATCTATGCTTGTTAAGACACTAATAACATGAAAATAATATGACTTAAAATATGATTATTTGCTGTTCTTAGTATGAGAGCTTATTTAAATATTGTTTTTGAAACCTTATCTTATCTAGCATCTGAACACCACTTAAATGTGGCACAGTTGTTTAACCATTGATTCTACATTCACTCTATTTACCAGAGGTTGTTATTTAATTTTTGTTATAAAGGAGAAGTGTTCTATTAATGCTGCATTTTTGGGATATTTTGTGGTTACAAAAATAGACTAGGTAGGAATTCCTACACAATACATTATTGTATATTGTTTTGCACAAAATGAAGTAAAAGGAAAAAAACAACAAACAACAACAACACCAGTAGTTGTTACTGTCACAATGATAAACACAGGAGACCCAATTGCAAGTTAAAACAAGATTGATTTATGTAAAGAGTCACAACTGGTATAGGATATAGTGAAGGATGATATAGTGAAGGATGTCCACACCAGAATACGACACGCTAAACAGCGATGAAGGTTCATCATTAACCAACGTCGTATAGCAGTCTCTCAAGGATATCTCACCAGATATTGAGGGAAGGGGAAGGTCGTGCTAAGGAGCCGCTCTCAAGGAAATCGTCGAGTTTACCCACGGTAAAGTTTATAAGAGAAACATATATGAGGTGAACTCTCTCACAGATAATGTTGTCTTCAGAGCAGGCAGTAGTAACAACATCAAAGAGACGGAGACTTGCGTACGGTCTAACAGAAACAGGTTATGACGAAGAGCCTCCACCCAAGCGAGCGAGAGAGTCTAACAGAAGCAGACACAGGAGTGAACAAACAACAAACTGATAATGCTAACTACAAAACACTGAACGTATATAGTGTGTGGAACGCGCATCAGCTGTTGACTAATAACAAACACCTGTGCGTAGGGAGTAGCGACACACACACACACACACACACACACACACACACACACACACACACACA
>CAIGQZ010000690.1:7548774-7592169 GCA_903798205.1 Danio tinwini | reverse complement strand
ACACACACACACACACACACACACACACACACACACACACACACACATGCAAGAAAAACAGAAAGACCCACAAACGTGACAGTTACTAATTGTCAAAAATTTGTGTACTACAGGTTAATTGTTATGCCAATATTTAAGAACAAAAAGGAAAAAAATACAAAAAGGGTTAAGGCTGATATATACTTCTGCATCAAGCGCACGTGTATGGTCGCGTGGTCACATAGCCTTTGACGCTGACGAGCACCGATATGTATGCTCAAGCTCTGTGACTGGTTGGCTTAGTAGCGATGACAAGTGTGGGCAGAGGTGAGAGCTGCTTGAGCCCGATGGAGCGAGTGTTTACATGTGTTGTTGTTTTGTGTTTACCTTATGATTAAAGCTTTTGCACGTCCTCTGCTTCTCGCCTTAAAATAAGCGAATTTGACTCAATTCAAACTCGACACATGATAACATAAACACCTACTGCCAGCTAACATTTAATGTATGATAAAAATATAATGATCATGTCATATTCAGTACAATATGTTATATTGTCTTCTTTAACTTTTGTATAAAATTAAGTATCTTAAAAAGTTATAATGCTGATATTATAGTTCCTATGAACTGGAAGCTGCAATAGTTATTTTTTTCATATTGTGATGCAGTTCCTAGAGAAACAGAATATTAAATGAGAAAACAGTGGGTGAGGCTTGTTTTTTCTACTGCAAGCTAAATGGATGTAGTAAAGTGGGCATTTCATTCAAAAATATTGAGAAAAATGTTTATGAAGAGTTATTACAACCTAACAGACACCTCCTTCCATTTTGTCGTCAAAATTGACAGTTGGTGCAGCGTGGTTAAATATGTTAGCGACACTCATTTCCTAAGATATATGTAATCTGACAAATTAACTAAAAAAAAAAAAAACAGGAAGTGCTTTTACAGATTTCAATTAAACATTAGAAGGGCAAACTTTTTTTTTTCTTAATAACATGCACCGATGAGTTGTTTACCACAAAACTAGCAGTGTGAGCTAACAAAATCCTATGGTTAGTTTTGATTTCTTGGAGACTTTAACAATTAAATTTAATATTTGTTAAACCATGCTTTTATTTTGACAGGTTGCTGGCAAATGGTTGTATGTGTGTGTGTGTGGATGAGAAATATCACTCTTGAACAGCCCTAAATAATGCTCAGGGCAAATCCATATCCAATATAATATTAGTCACATACATGGTGGTCATTAAAAGTTACTTTTCTGGTTTTACCTTCCCCTTACGATTAGCATAGCGACACACAATGCGAGTTATTGCTAGCATCAGCCTGTTTGTTTTATGGCGAGTGAAACAGTCTCAGCGTCAGAGCTTCTGCAGCTGAAACATTCCCATTTTATAATGAAGCCATTAAAAATGCTCGGCTGCTGCCAGATGGTTTGTCATTGAGCAGGACAGAGAGGAAAGCCTGCCGCAGCTGAGACCTCGGTGCCATGGTGGTTTTAGAGGTTGTTGTTTTGCTTCTATGAAAGCAATGCTAGGGAGATTAGGAACACTGTATCAGCAAAACCTGATGTATCTGGAAGCTCCTCTTTGCTCCATTTTCTTCATTAGTTCATTCATATGGGAGAGCACAGCAATCTGCTTCAGGGCCAGCACGACACAAAACACACCCAAACAAACACACGCAAGACAGGCTTTTGTCAACCGTACTCTCCTAATTTATATTAATGTGTCTGAATATAAGGTTTTACTGGTAGTTTGGATTGCCATGTAGTAGGTAAACGTCATGGTTTTATTGGTTTGTGTTTTATTGTACGTTTTAGTGGGAATCACGCTAGGCTTAACACTCCACTGACCTCCATTCAGAAGTAAATGCTGGAGACTGGAAACTCAATGTGAATAAGATTTACATTTTGCTACACTTCTGCATATATTTAATGAACTCTGACATCAAATCTGTATCTCATGAAACACATGACCAATAACAGACCAATCATATCTGTTGTTTCCCACTCAAACCAACTGATTATGACCAGATGATTTGAATGTTATCACTCGACTGAATGGGTGTTATCAGTGGTTATCAGCCGATAGGGCCAATAGTGGCCCTCTGCGCCTACTGGTCGGCTCAGAAGGTTATTATCATCCATAGTTAATTAGCTATAGATCACAGATAGCTGTGGCCGGAAGTGAACGAGAATTATTTATATAATTTATTAAATTCCCCAACCCTAAACCCAACTGCCACAGTAATGTAAAAACAGATCTGGATGTGGAGTCTTCTCTTAGTGTAGCAGATTAAGCATGTGGATGGATGATAACAGTCTAGGAGCAGTAGGCCCCTTCTGACCCATATCTATCAGTTGATAACCACTGATAACACCCATTCAATCGAGTGATAACAATCGAAGCAGGTGACTGGCACATGCAACAAATCCCACCTCTTGTTTTTGTGTGTGTTCTGTGTTCGGGTTTCAGCTTGTAGTAAAATCACATGTTCATTGATATCAAACTTTGTCATTTCCCGTTTGAAATGGTGTGTTTTTGTGAACGTTGTTTAATGAGCTTTAATTATCAATCACATTTCAATAGTAAAAACTAACAAAAAAGAATCATTAGTTCACAAAAAAACATGGTTTGATTTATTTTTGTCTTGAGTTGTTAGGTTGACATAAATGTAAAAATACAAAATAAAACAAACTTAGTTAGATGTGATTGCAACATAGGCTCATTCTGAAAATGTAGCCCTATATGCAGTTCTGGAGATCACAAATTATGTAGCCAGAAGTACGTATGGCTGCATTTCATCTTTAAAACGAATGCTTACCAGCTGACCGCTTACCTTCGTTTGGACGGTTTTCACTGTTACCAGTTTGTCCAATAGCTTGCCACGTACATCGGCAGACTTGAGATGCAGAGAGGAGTTGAATACGGCGACGGGGTTCGAGTCTGGTGAAGAACTGTTTCAGAAGCCAAAAAATAAAATAAACAAGTAAATAACAGGGTGAGAATGTGGTAAAATCTGAAAACGTGGTAAAAAATCAGAAGAGGGCTTTTCTTTTTCTAAACTGCTTTTTAAAACTGTCAGTTGGGTTTAGGGAAGTGGGTGGGCAGGTCAATTTGTGCTTTGAAAACACTATTGGTTGAGTTTAGGGAAGGAGGAGGGTGGCTCAGTCGATCAGCCAGTCAGTCAGTCAGTCAGTCAGCCAGTCAGTCAACAGCGGCTTCTGGTGGATTTACGGGAGAAAAGCAGGCACGAATGGCACTCGCAAAAGAAATTTGACATCTCAAAAGCATACACAGCGCATTCTAGTGGAATCACGAAACCAAAAACTGCTAAAAATTTTTTTAAAAAGTAGCTCCTGAGACGTATTTGGTGCTTTCCTAAAAATATATAGTAGTATGTTTTCAGAATGAGCCTTGGTTTACTGTTTTAGTATATGTAACATTAATTACAGTGTTAATATAAACATGCACAATACAACTATTCAACCAGAAAATCTAACAATATTAGGTGTAAAGAGCATGAAATTGAGTTAATTTTTTTTAAAGAAGGAAATCATATTACTGATTCTGATGTTATAAATAAAAAGGACATTTTACAAAAGAGTAGAAATTGTAGCCTTTAGATATTAAAAAAAGCAAACTTAGGCCTACATTTTGCATTAAGTCAAGAAGACAAGCTGAACAGTTGTTAAGGATGTGCGTGGTGTTTCTCCTGAGATGCCGGGAAACTTGCCCTAATAAATGTCAGTTAAATGTCAACGTTTTGACCAGACTTCACCAGCTATTATCAAGTAAGACCTACTTTGTACCAAATCACTGCACAGCCATTAACGGCACCATTAGTGATGCTTGAATGGCCCACTGTTAAATGAGAATAATGGAGTGCTGTAACCTGTTAGTAAAAATTCTCTTTCATATTTAATTTGCAATCTCAAATCAAAGCTGGTTAGTAAAGTCAGACCAGGAGCAGACAGCCAAAAGTGGTCAAAAGGGTGTAAATGAAATCATAAATGGTAAAAAATAAATCTGAAAAATATTAGAAAATATTTGAAGCCCAGATCAAACGTAATCCTCTTTCAAAACAGCACTGAATGTACCTGTGATGGTTCTTTTCCTTATCTAGTCTGCTGAATTTGCTATGCTGCCTGTTTTTTTTTAGACTGAATGCCTGTGGAGACTTTCACATTCCTTTATTTATCTCCATTTGAGGCTCAAATCTCCCATTCAGCATCGTATCCTTACATATTTATACATGTAAAGCAAGGTGTAAATCCCACAAATCCAAAGGTTTGTGAACTTCAAATCTCAAGTAATTCCCATTCTGGCACAGAGCGGAAAAATCAGCACTTTTGTAAAACTCTGATAGTGGGATTCCGTCCGCTATCACATTCTGATATACATTATTCTAGCCTGAGCTTAGAAGAGAAAATCTGGATTACAGCTACTACATTTAGCACCTTGTACTGAGCTTGTTTGATTGCGGTATTCTGAGACTGAAGCCCTGATCTGTTCTTGTTGTTTCTCACCCGACTGCTGATATGCAAGGTTAAACAAGGCTGCTATACTTTCAGTAAATGGAGCTGCACTAAGGTGTCTACAGATGAGATCTTTTCTTTATGTCAGATCTGCACTCACCTCTTGACTTGTGAGTGTTTCAGTGAAGCGTGTTGATTGGAAGATAAGCTGAGCATTGCTACAGTACAGAGGAAGGCAAAATAAACTAGAGCTAACAGTTCAGGTCTTCTGGGAAGGACAACCAGTACTTAACCTTCACTTAACTCGAACCCCATCTGTGCAAAAGCTGCTGTTTTTCTACTTTTTCAAATAGCTGTTTCTCTCTGTACACCCGTGAAGTCATTATCTGCTTGATGGACATCATTTTTTGAAATGTAATTTTTAACCCTCACGATGCATTCAAAATCTGTGTACAAAAGTACCATCAAAATACATACAGTACCTACAGTTGAAGGCAAAATGATTAGCCCTCCTGTGATATTTTTATTCTTATTTAAATATTCACCAAGTGACGTTAAACAGGAGTAGCACGGTGGCACAGTGGGTAGCACAATCGCCTCACAGCAAGAAGGTCGCTGGTTCAAGCCCCGGCTGGGTCATTTGGCATTTCTGTGTGGAGTTTGCATGTTCTTCCCGTGTTTGCGTGGGTTTCCTCCAGGTGCTCCCGTTCCCCCCACAAGTCTAAAAACATGTGGTATAGGTGAATTGGGTAGGCTAAAATTGTCCATAGTGTATGAGTATGTATGGGTGTTTCCCAGTGATGGGTTGCAGCTGGAAGGGCATCCTTTGCGTAAAACATGCTGGATAAGTTGGTGGTTCATTCTGCTGTGGCGACTGCAGATTAATAAATAAGCTGAAAAGAAAATGAATGAATGTTAAACAGGAGATTTGTACAGTATTTATGTTTTTTTTTCTGTAACACTTTATGAAGCTCATGAATTAAAACTCATGTTCATGGCGGACTAATTAATACCCATAAATCATGTATAATGTGTTATGAACGCGCATTGAAAAATGAAATGCATCACTATTAAGTGTTAATAACATTATCGTAAATGTAGTTATAACTGTCATCACAATACAGTATGAGGTTTGTTGTTTCTTTATGGATACATTTAGAGTTGTTATGATTGATTATACATAATTTTAAACAGCGTTATAACTCATTATGACTATGAGGTTTATAGAAAGTGTTTATTTTTCTTCTGGAGAAAGATTTAATTTTAGTTGAATTAAAACCCTCTTAAAAAGATAGCCTCCTTAAGAAATGATCATTTTTGATTAGCTACAGAACAAATTCTCTGTTGCACAATGACTTGCCTAATAATCCTAACTTGTCTAGTTAAACAAATTAATTATTGTAAGCCTTTTAATTGCACTTAAAGCTGAATAGCTTTCAAAATAACTAGTATTATGTACTCATCCTGACAAAGGCAAAAGTATTTCTAGTTATTAGTAAATTAATTACTAAAACTGTTATGTTTAAACATGTTTTCACAAAATAAAAAAGTTTGTATGGGAAATAATTGAAAAGGTCAACATTTCACAGGCTGGCTAATGATTTTGTCTTTAATACATACATGCATACATAAAATGTAATTTTTTCCTATTGGCAAAGCAGAATTTTCCTAATCATTACTATTATTTCTTTTCAGCATTCTTTAACAAAATAGAATGCAAATAGCATATATCTGAAACAAAAATATTATAAAAGTCTTCAATCAAAATGAGCATTATGCACAAGAACTACACACATTTTACATTAAATGCCATATATTTTACCCCTTTTACAAGATGTAAGATAAGCCTTTTGTGTCTCCAAAATGTGTCTGTAAAGTTTCATCCCAAAATACCTATCAGATAATTTATTATAGCCTCCAGAATCTGGCCATTTTGATGTCTGAATATATTATAGCTGTTTTTGCAGATAAACAGCAGTCAGTGGCAGAGACAGACTCGGATGAAGCTGAAATAAGGTCATTCGTCAAAAATACTAAGTAAGTTTATTTAATGTATTAGTGGCAGAGTTTATTAAAGCATTTCTGAAATGTTAAGTCCAAATATACAACATAGAAATACAAATACACACACATCCATACACATATTAGTGTTTACTGTGATTCTGAAAAGTGATTTTACTGTCTTTATTACAAACATGCTCTGTTTTAAAAACGATTTAAAGTTATACATTTTTTTTGTTGTATTTGTTATAACAAATATTTTAATCCCAGTTTATTTGCAAAAACAATGTTCAGTGGACATGTGTATACATGGTATTATGGAGACATGGCGCCTGTCAATCAATTTGGTGGGCAGGGAAAACCGCACTCCTATGTCACATTGCGATAGGCCTCAAAATCACTGGGATTTGGATCCTATTTTAATCTCAGGAATTTTTTAAAAAGAGACTTGTTGGGTTTCTATCACTCCAATATGACTTTGGATACACTATACTTACAAAGTTCTGTCCAAAAAACTTACAAAAATTGATTTTCATCCTAGGTGCCTCTTAAGGGGTGTCATTAGGTCCTCTTTTCAACTCATATTATTTCTTTTACATGTGCATTTACAACTATAGCCAATACAAAATTATATGGTCAAATATATTCTCCATTATATCTAAAGGACTTTTTTTTTTTTTTTTAGAAAATTTGAAGCCTGCTGTACAAAATGATGCTGTACATCCGAAGTAAAAATTCGGTTTTAGCTCTCAGCAAAATGGGATTTCTTTCTCATTTTTACATTTCTTAATGCTGCAAGTCAAACCTGACCTAGAACGTGACAACACCCTGCCCTAGATGTCCTATACACTGGATGACAGCTACAGAATGAAGCTGTCTCAGTCTGAAACCTCACACTTACGCCAGGACAAATAAAAAAATTGTGTGTGGATTAGCATTTTTTCCTAGAGCATATACAACAGCATTACGCAGAGGCACTGTGCAGCAGAGGGTTTTATAACCTAAAGTGCGTGTATATTTATATATGTGAAAGAAAATGACGAAACGAAAGGTGAAGAAAAAGAGATGGGACAGTAAGGGAGGGAGCGAGATGGGGCAGCACAGCGACTGAATTAGCAACTTACTCCAGGCGCATTGTCAAAACTGCTGCATGAGGACATGACCTCCATCGCTACCAGAATCTGTGGCTGCCATGCTGGGCGGAGGGGGTAATTCCTCATGCTCTGCCAGAGTACAGAGCGCATATGCCACGCCGAATCCAGCGCTGTTCCCCTTGAGACGTTTATGAATGTATATAATTACATCCAGCGATGACGCTCTGACCAGTATCTATTGTGCATGGCCAGCGTGGTGCTGCAATCCCTGCTGTAGATACTGTATGGCTTTAAAATGCACATGCGCTGAATAACAAGCCTGGCCTTTGACAGAATGATTAATTACCTGCAAAGGTGCTGCAAAATCTCTGCCATCGATAGAATGATTAATAAGCAGCTGCATTCTGAATTTGACAGAAATGTACGGATTTAGACGCTCAATCTCAAAGCCAAGTGTGCATCTTTGTGTTCTGTGAGAGGTTGTGTTTGAGGTTTATGATTTTGTGTGTGGGGAAAAGGAAAGAGAGAGAGAGTGTAAAGGTGTTCTGGGAGTGGAGAGTGATTGCGCTGTGGAGGATTGCGGTGGGGAGAGTGAATGAGAGCTAAATGAGACCACAGAGAGTCCAGAAAAAGAGCCGGTGTAACAGCTCTGCTTTCAGGGAACACCTCTGTGTGGAGTTTAAAGCTGGATGTGCATGCAGGGTTATTGGTGGTTTTGTTGAACTGTTTACTGCCAGTTCTAGATTTCTGGTTGCTCTAAGCAATACTCTGTTAGGGGGGTTCCTGTCAGCGCATTACAATAAAAATCCCAAAGTGACCCCAACCCCTTAATCTGTTCGTTCAGAGCAGTTACACTGTCAACAAATAGTTAATAATACAAATTAAAATAAACAGATAGGTACAAACAATATGACTATATTAAAAAATATAGTCTATGTAATTAAATGAAATATACACTGATTCTTATTAAAGTTACTTTAGCATTTTATTTTACAGTTCAGCTGATCTTTGGGTCTGGTAGCACTTTTAGCTTATAGCCTACCAATAGACTTTAAATCGGATTAGAACATTAGCATCTTGCTCAAAAATGAACAAAAAGCATTGAAATTTTTGTTTATTTAAAATGTGTAAAATAGTTAGGCCAATTTGTTTTTGATATTGGTGGGGACCTACTTTAACCGCATACATCGTACCACCGCCCTGCTAACCCCCACCCCCAAACACCCCAAAACATTAAGTGAACTCTTCATATAGGTCTTTCACCTTTTTAATAATGCGATGATGGGAATTTTACTGGCCATGCAATGGGTGGAAGCATAATCAACATATACTGTAGTACCATGACTCATTGGGCCCTATTTCTAGGTGCAAAGTCCAAAGCGCAGGGCACAAAATCATTAAGGGCGTGTCAGAATACACTTTTGCTATTTTAAGAATGGAAAATTCCACCTTGAGCAGAGGCGCATGGTCTAACAGGCTTGAGCTTATTCTCTTAATGAGTTATAGGTGTGTTTTGAGAATAAACCAATCAAAGTCTCATCTCTCATGCCCTTTAAGAGTCAGTTGCGTCGCGTCATAGCCATTTGCTATTTACATGGCAAACTTTGTAAGTGGTATAACTGTGAGCTTCACTAGCGAGAAAACTGTTAAACACAGCATCTGCAGCGTGAGAATGAGCCTTCTCATTCTTTACTTTCACCTTCACTCACTTCCGTGGATAAGAAAACATGTTTTACGCACAGACATCCATTAGCCTACATTATTAATTTTATTTAAGTGCAAAGATTTGTTTCAAAACTATTTCTAAATTCAGTTCTAATTTCCAGCAAACGAATAAATGAACAGCAACAACGAAGTGTGGTAAAAAAAAACTGAGTTATATCCAAATACACATGCTATGGCCCATATGGTCTAAAACCTGACAGGTGGGTTACAGATATAAATATGCATATAATAAATAATGCTACTATTAATAATAATATTATACAAAAGCAAATTGTCATGAAGAAAGAAGTCCTTGTCCTTCTCCCAAGATGAAGAAGGCATGAAAGCAGTGGTTTAATATTTATGTAGAAAAGAATATTTATTGTAACATTTTAATCCTTTAATTCTTTTTCATTTGTAAAGATATTTGTGTATTGCTGTACATCCTGTGTGTATTAAGCAATGTTTAAGCGCGCTCTGTGCTGGACTTTAGACTTCCTTTTAGCTGGTCTACTGAACAGTCTATTTTAGTTTCTCAAAAATAGCAACGCACCTTAACACACCTCCTTTTTTAGACCAGAACGCCTATGGACGCACATCTAATGGCAAATGCATTTGCGTTTTAGACAGCGTGGTGAAAAACGTCAAAATGACACTAGTGTCATGCTAAAACTAGCAAACAACATTTGTGTCGTGCCTTGCGCCACATTGCACCGGGTGTATGATAGGGCCCATTATCTGCATTATACTGTATTACACTACAATGATTTAAACAACATAGGCTCATTCTGCAAAATATCGTACATATATAATATATACATTCCTGGAAATTGTGAATTGTGTAGCCAGAAGTACGTATGACTACATTTAATTTTTAAAATGATTGATACGGGGTGGTATGACGTCATTCCTTTTCTCATTTACCAGCTGACCACTTACCTCCGTAAAGACAGCTTTCCATGTACGTCGGTGGACTTCAGATGCAGAGAGGAGATGATCACGACGACGGGGTTTGAGTCTGGTGACGAATAGTTCCAGAAAACATGTAAGACAAAAATAAAACAAAAAAAGTAAATAACAGGGTGTGAATGTGGTAAAAAAAAATCAGGCGAGGGCTTTTCTTTTTCTGAATTGCTTTTTAAATTTGTCGGTTGGCTTTAGGGAATAGGGTGGGGCCAATCGGTGCTTTTTAAAATAGATTTAGGGAAGGGGGAGGGTGGGTCAGTTGATCAGTCAGTCAGTCAGTTGACAACAGCCTCTGGTGGATTTACGCGAGAATAGCAGGCACAAATGGCACTCATGAGAGAAATTTAAGATCTCATAAAGCATACACAGCAGCCTCTGGTGAATTCACGAAAACAAAAACTGCAAAAAAACGTAGCCCGCTGAACATATTTGGCAGTCTCCAGAAATGTATATAGAGGTACGTTTACAGAATGAGCCTGTGTTGGATTTAAACCATAGGGTATCATCTTCAAGACAGGATGTTTTTTATGAAATGTGTGCTAAAATGTATATTAAACTCAAAGCGAAACACAAGTTACCTTTAGGTTATTCAACTCACTAATGATTAGGCCACAACTCTCTATAGATGAACGAAATGGCAAATAAATTTTATCAAACATTATTTGCTATACTTAGTCAGTTTAATGTGAAGGGATTGATCCAAGAGGCCTATTGATAAAAAGTTTGCAAAGAAATTTTATGCCACTTTTTAAAAGTTTTTAAAATACAAAAATACAGTATTTTATTTTGATACATTTGTGGCTGCTGTATTTTGTAGTTTATTTTGATACACTAAAGCTGGATGTATTTGGTATTTTATTTTAAAGGTATTTGCCCATACCTGTCCAAGAGAATAAGGACAACTCTTTTATACTATGCGGCAGGCTCAACAAAAGTGGACACATGCCTTATGTGCACCTGTGCCATACACTTTAGTCATGCAATTAGATCTTTAAAATAACCACAGAAGTGTCAAACTTTAAATAGGAAAATTATCAAAATTTTAGAAATTTTTGAGCAAGGTGCTAATGTTCTAAGCTAAGCTAAAATTGCTATCAGAACCAGAGATCGCTCATTCATTCATTCATTCATTCATTCATTTCTTTTCTTTTCGGCTTAGTCCCTTTATTAATCAGGGGTCACCACAGCGCAATGAACCGCCAACTTATCCAGCATATGTTTTACACAGTGGATGCCAGGCGCAATGCAACACTGGGAAACACCCATACACTCTTGCTTTCACACACATACACTAACGCCAATAGTTTATTCAATTCACCTATATCGCATGTTTTTGAACTGTGGGAGAAACTGGAGCACCTGGTGGAAACCTACGCAAACACGGGGAGAACATGCAAACTCCATACAGAAATGCCAACTGACCCAGCCGGGGCTCGAACCAGTGACCTTCTTGCTGTGAGGTGACAGTGCTAACCACTGAGCCAGCATGACTCCCAACCAGTGATCAGCTGAATAGAAAAAAAAACTCTAGGGGAGTTGTGAAACGAGTGTGCCTTCAATAGCCTTATCCTCTGTTTTTCCTAAAAAAATCTAAGCTTTAATGCCTAATATTTGAATAATATTTTCATTACTATCTTTCCCTTTGTTAAGGTGTTTTCCGCCTTGCATTAAACATTCTATTTAGATATTACCTAGATTCAGTGGCTGCCCAATCCCAATGTGTTTTATTGATTTAAAAAGGTTTTAGCTGTCCAACTAAAGTCAGCACTACAGCAAGTTCATTTGCATACTAATTAAACTCATTAATCATACATTTTTGGAAAAGATGGAGAGTTCAGAGCTGATTGTTTTTTGCTCACTCTGATTTTTTACTCCCAAATAAATTGGTGTGCATTTACTCACAATTTACACATTGTAGAGAGCTGTTAGCTTGAAAGAGGTCCACTCATATGACAAATACACATGATTAATTTGATTATGCCACATCTAACTGAAAATAAAGTGAGTTACATAGTCCCAGGTGGCGGTCTAATTAAGTTATCAGCCACCTTTAGGGCATGTGGTCTGGTTGTGTGCCAGCGGATGCATCTAGTCCAAATGACGACTGTCCGTTGTTTTCTTGGATGTAAACAGGCAGCCAGTCATGCTTGTGATGAAAACTGAAATGCATTATGCCTTCAATCAGCTCTATATTTGATGCATTTAAAGATAATTTATGCAATGGTGCTTGGAATTTTTTTTTTACCTGAACTAAACTGTTTGGTATAAACTATAAAGACACAAAAAGTTTGTGAAGTAGCAGCCATGTTACTTCATGTATGATTTTGATTGGCTGCTTACTGAATGGTTTGGTTTTAAAGCAATCAATCATGAAAAAGGTTATATGGTTTCTCATTCAGATTCAAATCAAATGGAATTGGAAACAATAGTATTTAAAACAAAAGGATGTGACTGTATGATTTAGAAAAAGCCAAACCAATTGTTTTTTTGCAAATCAGAAACATGTTGTAGGTCAAATGGAGTCAAAATGAGAGCAGTTTATTGTATTTTATTGACTTTAACCATTCATTGAAACCGGAACATATAATTAAGTCAGGAACAACTGACTAATAATTATATGACTGTGTAAAACACATGCCAGAATAGTTGGCGGTTCATTCTGCTGTGGCGACCCCTGATAAATAAGGGTCTAAGCCAAATGAAAATGAATGAATAAGTGAATGAATGAATAAATGTGTGCGTGCGTGCGTGCGTGCGTGTGTGCGTGTGTGAAACAGAAGCATACAACAACACAAAAAGTTGTCAGAATCTAATCAAAACAAACTGAGTCAAAATGAGAGAATTTAAATGGGAACAAAGAACATCTAAGTGGAAAATACCTGCTGGTATACATATCTGTACAAAAGCAGTGTATGTACATCAGCGCTTTCCATTTGTCCTCCTAAACCTGAACAGACCTCAGTCGGTTTTGTCTGTTTTTCTGGATTTAAGCATAATAATAACAAAATTATTAACAATCTTTAATCTAAGAAAATATGTCTATACCATATGTTGTTTTTTACTGGAACAATATCTTTTATAATGTAAACTGGACTCAAGTATGGTCATTACCTCAAAAAATGTTTATTACAAATAAGGCTAAAGAAATATCATTTAAATTACTTCACAGAGTTTATCCTACAAAAACATTTATACAAAAATATCAAATTGATATTGAGTTAGAATGCTGTTTTTGTGAAAGCTTTAATGAAACTATTTCACATTTATTTTGGTCTTGCCAATATACTCAACTTTTTTTGGATTAATGTTGAAGCTTTTATTGCTCATAATATTTTAAAATCTTTTTCCTTATCTTATAAACGTGATTTGGGGTTATTATGTTAAAGATTGCTCTTTAAAAGATGCTGGTTTTATTATAAACTTTGTTTTATTATTATGTAAATTTCATATACATAAATCTAAGTTTGCCAAAAGCAAACATCTCTTCTTGGTGCTAGAAAAAGAGATTTAAATATATATAAAAGTGATTTCTAAGTCTAAAAATAGAAAAGCAATTAAAACAATTAATATATTGCTTATTATGTACCCTCTCCTCTGTTTTCTATTATTTCTTTTTTCTCTCTCTCTCATTTACTCAATTTTTGTTAAGAAATGTAAAGTCATTTTATTGTATAAGAAAACTGTACATGCTGGTTCTTGTTAATAAAAAAATAAAATAAAAAGAACATCTAAATGTTTTATTTGTGTAATAAACTGAACCAGAGCAGTAGATTGATGGAAAAAAAGTGAATCTTATAAACCAAATATTTATTACTATTTAAAATCAGAAATATAGACCCGGTCCAATGTAGCCTGATATTCGAATATAATCAAATAGAGCCAAAATAAGAGCATTTTAATCTCTTTTATTGACTTTCCATCATACAAGGGGACGGGGGTAATATAAATTATGAACAAGTGACTCTTATGGAATTTGGATCAATTGTTTTTAGTAAATCAGAAACATACAGGGCAACAAGATTTTGTAATCTAATCAAACAAAATCAAATGCAGTCAAAATAGGGGGCATTTAAATGGGAATGAAGAGCATGTGAATATTTTACTACTGAAATCACAAAGATGGACTGTAAAATTATAGCACAATTCATAAACAAATTACTATGAGCCAACTAATTTTAGATAATCAGAAGTAGTAGCTTGCTGTGAGGTGAATGTGCTACCCAGATTTGGAATCCATTTTTTTATTTTATTAAATCAGTACCACATGATTTAATTTGAGCTAATAATTATTCTCCATTGCTTTATACCATAGATGCCCAAACTAGGGCCACAGTTGGTCCATTCTAGCCTTTGATTTGGCCCACGATCCCATTTGAGAAGAGAGGGAGAATGCTGGGGAGGTGTTTTGAGTGAATTTCTTTGACAAAGATAGTCGTTTTGAATGTAATGTAACCTTTTGTTTGTTTGTTTGTTTGTTTTGCAGTTTGTTTTGTAAATGAATCAGATTTTTAAAAAATTTAAATATTGTCATAGAGAGGACAATGCAAGGACAAGACATTGGCGAGCAAATTAAGGCAAAGGCAGGTGGAAGCATAATGTATTCACTCCATTGTGTCATTAATGACATTGTTTGTTTTAATAAATTAATTGTACTTGTATTCAAATATACTGATATACTGCATTAGTTATAAAATTAGGAAATAAATTAGGAAATTACTCATGAACCTTTGGTGTAATAAAGTTTGGTGTATTTATCTTTGGCCTACAGCCCTGTGTTTTTGGCCCTTCATAAGAAAAAGTTTGGCCACACCTGGTTTATACTTTATCTCCTCCCTTTTTGTTTTATTTATTTATTTTTATATACTGTGTGTGTATGTTTTACTTTAGTGTGTCTGCTTAGTTTTGATGTTCTGTATTGTTAACTTTTGAAAAAGCTAAATAAAAATATGTACAAATAACCCAATTACAACAGGTAACTTAAACTGTCTGTCAACAAATTTAAATGTGTATTTCTGCACAGCCTCTTTATGCAAATAGATACATCAACTGCACGTAAAGCATGGATCTACAGCTGACATCAGGTAAACGCAGCATCAACCTGAAAGACTTCCTTCTGAAAGACCAACGTGGCCTTATATCCATGAAAAGAAAGATTGTTTCTGAAAGAGCTTCTGCCAAAAATTCAGATACATATTTTAGTCACGCGAAGCTCTTGTAGATTGTGTTTTTTTATGAATGGGTTTATATGCATAAAGGTGTTTTTCAGCCACTGAAAACGTCTGGCAAAAGATTGACTATTTTCAAGTTTATGGAGTATACATTTTACAGCATCGATAATATAGTTGGTTAAAGCAGTTTAGTTGTTCAAGTGTAAAAGGAGATGAAAACAAGCGATGTATGAGGAACAGCGAGCACAATTGAGAATTTAAAGTAAACATTTCACTCGCTGTCTTGATAACGTAAGTGTAATGTAAAGTGATGACAGGATATTTCAGTTTTTAGCACTCCTTTTTTCTGATCTGATTTATTTAGTTGATTAACAAAAAATAAGTAAAGCTCTCTTTCACCTAACCACCTTTACTGAGGTGATGTTTGATTTATATTCGCACATTCGTTCATTTTTGAATAGTGACAGCCTGTGACACGTTCCCACTCTAACATTACTTTGAATGGTCGGTCTGAAATAGCATGTAGGTATGACTTTATTGACTGTGAACAATGTTGTATTTTATAATCATTGGCTGATTATATGATTTCACCAATGGTGGAAAGAGTACTGAAAACTCAAGTAAAAGTACCATTACTTGCCCCAAAATGGTAAAAGTGTCTGTTGTAAATACTACTCAAAATATAAATAAAATGTAGCCCTTTCAAAAGTACTCAAGAGAAGTGAGTATTACGCTGTGAAAAATTGATTTGTGTACATGCAGATTGTGCGAGGATGTGTAAACGTAACATTCTGTACTGCATTTAGTGATCTTCATATATTTATTCGTTCCTTACAACCTTCCTTCCATTGTTTGTTTGTTCTGTCCTTCCTTCATTCATTGATTTGTTCATTCCTTCCTTCATTCATTTGTTACTTCCTTCATTCCTCCGTTCATTCATTTGCTCATTCATTAGATATTGCTTCTATCGATAGGTCCTTTGTTTATTTATTCATTCATTTGTTCGTTCCTTCCTTAGTTTGTTCAGTCCTTCCTTAAATCCTTCCCTCATTCATTTGGTCCTTCCTTCAATATTCCTTTCATTCATTCACTCTTTTATATATTCATTCGTTCATATTATGTTTCTTCCTTCATTGGGTCCTTTGTTCATTCATTCATTTGTTCCTTCCTTTCTACCTGGTTCAGTCCTTCCTTGAATCCTTACTTCACTCATTTTGTTCTTCCACCCTTCATTAGTTTGGTTCTTCCATCCTTCGGTCAATCCTTCCATTCCTTATTCGGCCCTTCCTTAAATTCTTCATTCGTTCCATTTAGTGATTGTTTAAGGCTGTTTGGTGATTTTAGTATTCATACAGTCTCTCATTTTCTCATCAGTGACGTCCAGTCTATAAAAGTCTCTGGGTCATTGATTGTAAAGATTTTGCACATCTTCTTGGAAATTTTTTATGCTTCCAAAAGGTTTGCTGCATTTTTTTTTTTTTTTGCTGCGACTGATTTTTTTACTTTAGCCAATTAGCATAGACAAGAATAAAATAAAGTAGTGACTGCAGGTAGAAAGAAAACAGTGGAGTAAAAGTAAGTACACATTCATAAAACTACTTAGTAAATTACAATTCCTGAGAAAAACTACTCAATTACAGTAATTTGAGTATTTGTAATTTGTTACTTCACACCACTGAATTTCGCTATTTAGAATTTGCAAACAATACTTTTCTGAAATTATATTATTAAGGAGAAAGTCTGAATGGATATAAAATTTACTTTACCCCAATGCCAGTTGTGGGGAAATAAAATTCCCCAAAAATAGTGTCATATAAGGTTGTCTGTTGTCATCTGATTGTCATCTCTTCGGTGCAAGTTCGCACGTTCATAACTTAAGGAGGCGTGGCTTTGGACAGCTGGAGAGGGATGTACATTTTTTCATTATGCTAACATTAGCATTCTGGCAGATCCCCTACTGCTACTTTAAACTGAAGTTTCAAAGTCAAAGCAGATAGAAAAGCATTTGAATATTATCAGTTGAGTCTGAATGAATTAAATTTTTGTGAATTTCAGAATTTAATCATTTGAAAGAAGAATTGGCAGAATTGGGAACATGTATAGCATTACTTCTGTAAATCAATTCTACTGTATAATGTCAGCTACTTTGACTACAATAGTGCTATAAAACAGTTAACATTTTAATGAAGATTAGATTTACAGTAGCAAGGTTAATGCAATGAAATGAATCAAGTGAGTTATTAACCAAACTGTCATGTTAACACATACATTTATTGAAATCAATTGTTTTTAATTTAAACATAGAGCCATATTGATTGGTTGTTAACATATGGCATTGTCTGTGTCATGAAAATGGTTGCACTGAACACATTTACCATAATGGTAATTACACTCTATTTTGGAAATTACAGCGTTCTTTTTTTTGAAAAACAACCAGCAACCGCTGATATGACTCCATTTTTGAAGCAAATCATTTGTAATGCTGTTTGGCCTGTTTGACTTAAGGCTTCATATGTTTTCATACTCACAGTATGTCCTTAGACAGGCATTCCTTCACTTCAGCAAACAGACGTCCATGAACATCTGCTGTATTATGTTCAGACAGCCTTAAACTGGCAAAGTAATGTTCAAAGCGTGACCAAAAACTACTGAAGCTGGTACGTATTCATGCTGTGTAATACAACCGTTTAAAACATTCCCGAAATGAACAAACAATCTTCATGTCTGTGTGTAGTTTTCAGAACCCTAGGCAGGAGGATTAAAGTATGTTTTACCTAAACATTGCCCACAGTCTCCTGTTTCTGAGAGGCTTGCTTGATCAGTATTCATGAGGTATTTTCATTGGTTACTACAGATTTCAAAGCAGCGGAAACAAAAGAACAGCTCTTACCAAGGTTGACTTTTCCAAGGGCTATTCTTTGTTTCTAAACAAGAACAAAATAGAAAAAGTAAAAGCATTTTTTTTTGTCTGTTTCATAAAAATAAAAAAAAGCCATGGCTTATTCTATTCTTACAAATCTACATTTAGCAAAGAAGGACAAATCTTAATTGCTTGCTTGTTTGCTTTAAAAAAATTATTTCACTCACTGTTGTGCTAAACAAAAAAACTAGCCTGAATGTATTTTCTGTAATTTGCTAGATTATTCACAAAATGACTTCTCTAAAAATGAGTTGTCGCTTATTTGCATGCACTGTCTGTATTGTTTAAACATTAGATACACTAAAGGAATTATGCAAATAGCCTAACAGTACAAATATGCATGAAAATGTGTTGAATACAATTTGCATGTCACAATTACCCAGCTCGCAAGCTAGTTTGGACTGCTGAATGTTGCAGGATGTTGCAGACTAAAATTAAACATTAAAAGTGATCACAATGCCAAAGTTTCTAAAATATTTCCAGACAGAAACGATGCCTGTAACAGATGTAAGCAGTCACCGGCTGATTACCTTCACATGTTTTGGTCCTGTTCAAAATTAACAAACTATTGGTCTAATATTTTAACAATTATTTCTCAAGCCCTTAATACAATCATCACTCCTGACCCTTGACTTCACTTTTTAGTTTACCTTCCAACCCCAACTATACAAACATCAACATGCCGTGTCGTTGCCTTTAGCACCTTGCTCGCCAGGCACACAATTCTCCTCAAATGGAAACATGTGTCTCCTCCATCATCAGAACCCTGGATTAGAGAGGTTCTACATTGCATCTTAAGAAACTGAGACAATGTTTTAAAGGATCACTGAACTCCTTTAATAAAACATGGAGTCCTATACTGTGTCATTGAGAACCTTAACATTTCAGGAGATGGGCCCTGTTTCAGAAAAGAGGTTAAGTGAAAATTCAGAGTATGTTAACCCTGAAATGTGAGAAACTCTAGGTTTGTCAGACTTAAGAAAGCAGGGTAAGTCAAGCTTGTTTCTGAAAGAGAGGCAACTTTTACTGTGAGTCAATTAATGTGATAACTTACTCTGTGAACCTAACCTGCAGCAGGTTTTATTCCCTAAACTCTGAGTTTCTGTCGCTCTCCTCCCCCTTTTTAAACTAGAAGCAGTACTTCTCACCTTAGCCTTATTCATTCAATGCCTACATTTCAGTCACACAAATAACAAAGTTATGAGAATGACTTGTCCTTTTTTTGGGAAAATTACAATTAGATTCAGTACCATAGTATTAAGGTTTAACTTTTTTACTGCAAAAAAATACATAATTTGCTTAAATTCACTGATCTTGGACAGGGACATGCACTGTAACTAGATTAATGGGATTATTACTTGTTCTAAAAACTATTTTTTTTGTACTGCTTACATTCGAAATGTCATATCAACCTCTACCACTCAGTTAGTCTGATAACATAATTACACTGATGTGTTAGGAATATTTGAAAATGGGTCATTAAATTATTAGAACAATAATACAAACCGAAGGTGTTGATGCAACGATGTGAAGCGGAGAGGATTGTGTATACCTTTCAAATAGTTAAAATAGACCAAGGTCAGTTGTTCTGCTTTTAGCATGGTTTCCACACATAAAGAAACTGTTCAGAAATGTAATATTTCTAAACATTTGTCAGGATTGTGTCCTTAAACTAATCTGGTGTGTAGTGTTGCTTTCTTAGACATCTGATCCAAAGCTTTCAAAATATTTAGCTTTAGATTGATTTTGGTTTGCTGTAGGCTGTAAAATAACTGAAATTGTTCAGGATAGTGATGTGAAAACATAATGCAGTCAAGAATTTAGCAGTGTGTTTTGTATTTTGTTGCCTACTGTATTTGTTTGACTTCAGTTATTTTGTAATCAGACTCAAAAAAAAAGTCACATAAAAGCGATAGTTCAAACAAAAAAATCGATTTAGTCACTATATTTACTCACCTTTAAGTTGTTTCAAACCTTTATGAGTTTCTTTATTCTGTTGACCATGAAAGATTTATATTTTGAAAATGAAAACCTGTAAAATGTTACTTCCATTGTAGGAAAAATAAATGTTATAAAAAGTTAGGGGTTTTAGGTTTTCAGCTTTCTTCAAAATATCTTCTTATGTGTGCAACAGAAGAAAGAAAACCAAACAGGTTTGTGACAAATAAGGGTAATGAGCATTGGTGAAAAGACTACAAAAAAATCCTACTCAAGTAAAAGTACCATTACTTGCCTAAAAATGTAGTGCTAGTAGAGTAAAAGTATCTGCTGTAAATATTACTCAAAGTATGAGTATAAAGTAGCCCTTTTAAAAGTACTTAAGAGTAGTGAGTATTATGCTGTCAAAAGCTGATATGTTTACATGTAATTTGTGCATGTGTGTGTAAACGTATAACATTCTGTAGTGCATTTAGTTATTGCCCAGAAGGCACACAACATCATGAGACATTAAAATTAGGTTTGATTTAGGTTGTTATGTCAGGTGACCAAAATTTGTTGTCAAGCCAGCAGCTAAGGACAAGGTTATTTTGATGTCCAATAATGACGTCAAATGACGTTGATATTTGGTTGATTTTAGATTGTTAGAAAGTGACCAAAATCCAGCGTCGAGCCAACATTTTAAACCAACATGACGTCAAATAATGACATTTATTCGTCAGGTATGGCAACCAAAATCCAACGTCTGATAGATGTCATATGGGTAACGTTCACACAATATCAAGCTGTAACATCATTAGACGTTGATATTTGGTTGGTTTTAGTTTGGATATTGGATATTGATGTTGGCCTGACGTTGAGTTCTGACGTCAACCCGATTTTCATTTCCAAACAAAATGCAAAGTCCCCATGATGTTAGAGTTCAACGTCAATTATACATCATGTTGACGTCCTGTGCCTGCTGGGTGTTTAAGGCCATTTCGGTCATCATACAGTAAACATCCGTCATTTTCTCATCAGTGACATGCATCTAAGCACTCTCTGGGTCAATGCGCGTAAAGATTTTGAACATCTTCATGGACACTTTTAATACTTCCAAACAGTTTGCTGCAATTATGAAGTGCACACGTCATGAGGTAGTTCATTATGATGTGATTTACCTTCTACGGTATGTGCGCTTTGATTGAACAGGAATCCCAGGACTGATTTCTCTAATCCCCATGGACCAGAAAAATAAAGTAGTTACTGCAGGTTGAGTAAAAGTACAGATACTGCACTAAAAATGTATACAAGCAAAAGTAAAAGTACACATTTTTAAAACTACTCAGTAAATTACAATTGCTGAGAAAAAACTACTCAATTACAGTAATTTGAGTATTTTACACCACTGGTCATGAGTAAACCATGACAGAAATTTCAGTTTTGGGTGAACTATCTCTTTTAATCTTAAGTTTATTTTTCTTTGTTGCCATGTATATCAGTTAATACCTTCAGAACTAAAGGCCAATTAAAGTATTGGCCAAAGTTGTCACATTGGTTTATTTGTAATACATTGTAAAAAGAAAAAAACAAGGTCAATAAAACAAGATTAATTAAGTATTTTGTACAGGGATATTATGTTTTGTTTCTTTGTTTTTCAGACATAACTTTTATGTAGTGTGTAATATAGCTGTTTGTAAATGCAAAATGTCTAACCTGCCTAAAACTATTCATTATTAATTCAAGAAAACTTATGCAAATCCACTTTGCATGCTCTTCAAAAGATAAGGACTTAGGCACAAATTAATATGGTAAACTGACTCTATTGTTACTGTTCATATCGTTGTGTCTACAAGTGCTGAAGAAACCACCAGAGCAGAAATCCAGATATGCCAATGAACATTTCGTTTTGGACACACATTGTAAGCCATAGATCAGTCACAACAGACCAAGACATCTGGCCCATCAACACAGAGTCGGCAGAAGCTTTTCACAGTATTTCAGATAATATTTTTTCTTCTGAAAAAAGTGTTATTTGTTTTATTTCGGCTAAGATAAAAGCAGTTTTCATTTTTTTATGAGTTTAGTTTTGTGTAATTAATAGTGTATAAATGGCCATTCTAAAAACTGTTTATAGAAAAATGTAAATTAATCTGTATAATCACATTAATTCAAGAGTTCGCCCTTAGCTGATGATTGATTATAAAGCGTGTTTGGCATGCTGTCCCGGGAGAGAACCCTGAGCTTGTGAGATCCTCGAGCCCGGGGCTCCCTCCCTTTGCAGGGCGAGAGGGGAGTCTGAGTTTCTGTAGGTCTCGAGAACTCCCCTGCTTAATGATGGTAAATGTAGATTATGAATGGAGAGTGTGTGCTGAATTCAATGCTTGTCTATGCTATCGATTTAGTTTTGTCAATTTACTTATGTTACATGTTTTTGGTCTGTGGGAGGAAACTGAAGAGCCCGGAGAAAACCCACGCAAACACGGGGAGAACATGCAAACTCCACACAGAAATGCCGACTTGGCCAAGTAAAGTCTGAGCCAGTGACATTCTTGCTGTGAGGCAATAATGCTAAGCATTGGGCCTCCATGCTGCCCTGAGAAGGAAAGGGGAGGAGTAGGGGTGGAAAGGGGGATTCTTCAAGACGAAGATAAGATGCTCTGGTTATTTATAGTGATTTAAGAATCTTCTGATTGGTGGATTGTGCGTTAGCTAGTAAAAACCAGCTACTATCAAGCATAAGCACATGCTCCTCTCGAAATTAGTTTATAAATAAAGTTCACTTAATCTGTATAATTACAGTAATAACCTGCATAATTACAGTAATAATCATTATAATCACATAATTAATCTGTATAATTTTATTAATAAATTATATATTTACAGTAATACTTTGTAAAATGACAGTAATAATCTGTAGAATTGCTGTAATAATTAGTAAAATGGCAGTAATAACTTGTAAGTATGGAGCAAGAAATTACAGGGGTTTTTTTTACAGATTATCTACATTTTTCATTCTGAAAGGTTTTTTTCATTTCTTTTTTTTCTGGTGCCCCTGCTACCATTTTTTTTATGTTTTTCTACAGTGTAGTTAAGCCTTTAAACTGCACTTTAAGCTGAGTACTAGTATCTTGAAAAAATGTTTAATGAAATATTATGTACTGTTATTGTGGCAAAGTTGAAGGAAATTAGATATTAGAAATTAGTTATTAAAACAATTATGTTAAAACATGTCTTAAAAAATCTCTCCATTAAACAGAAATTGGGGAAACAAATATACAGGAGGGCTATTTAATTCTCCAACTGTACATTAACTGACATTAACTAATACAACCTTATTGTAAAGTTCTTCTGACAACTGAAAGTATTTTAACCTCAAACTGATACTTATAGATTCTGTATACAGGAATGAGCAGTATATGATACATGTATTTCAAATACGTTTTTCAATTACAAAATAGTATTTTGTAATTTGTATTTGATGGGGTTTATAAAAATGGGTTAATATTTTTTATCAGAATACTTTAGTGGCTTGTATTTCTGTATTTTTAAAATATTGTAAAATACTTTGTTAGAAGTCTACATGATGACATCATAGAAATGCAGCCTCAGATTGATGCTTTCTCAGTTATTTGCCAAGGTCTGAGATCAGAACTGAAAATTGATAAATATTGAAGAAGTTGATCACTTCTTGGAGTATGGATGGAAATTATGCATCACATATAAAGAAAGTAACAAACAAATAGCAGGGTTAGATTCAGGAGCAGGTCAAAATCAGACAGGAAAATAAAACAAACAACATAAATAAGTCAATACCTACAAAACTTATTTGACTGTTTCAAATGCCAGTAGCTGATCTGCAAATGCTCTTTATAGTTAATTACAAACTTTGACAATCAGTATGAGACAAAATATTAAATAATATTTCAGTCTACTGGCTAAAAACACCCAATTGTTTTTAGATATTGTGTTTTATATTGTGTTTTGAAGAGTACAAAAAAAGCAAAAGAGAGCAAAAAAAACATGATTTTCGGAAATGACTAAAGCTGGAGATTTGAGTAGTTTTCAATAAATCATGATTTTATATCGAGTATTGAAGACTTCAATTTGAATTTTTTTGAAAAACAAAACTTTTAAGAGATGGTGGCAATTTTCACAATGAGAAGATACAGTATTATTTTCCAACTCATTATCTGCATTATATGGTTTTTACAGTGATTAAAGAGATCATTTTCAAGACAGCACTTTCTGTATGAAATTTGCACAAAATCTATACTAAAATCTAAATTTTTATGAATTTACTAACTAAAATTAAGAATACCTCTTCATGTACAGTAGAGGTGAATGAGGTGCGGAGAAGCTGACTTATGCCCAATCCCAATTCTACCCCTTAGCCCTCCGCCTTACCCTTAAATACCAAAAAATAACGCAACTGGAATGATTACAGCAGTCATGATGAAATCTGCTTATGATGAAATCTGAGGATGTGTGCAGGTGCTGTAGTGCTCTCCCATTTCTTAGGGGTACATTTTGAAGCCCTTCCCCTTCCCCTTTGAAGGGCCAAAGGGAAGGGGTAGGGGTACCAAAATAGAATTGGGATTGGGCCTAAAACTTGCTCAGAGAAAAGTGTCAGCTTAATGGTGATGGAGTTGTGCCTATTGCCTATTGCCTATTGAATTGAAGGTTTGTGAAGAAATGCATGCTCCCTTGTAAAAGTATTTTGTACTTTATTTTGATACAATTGTATTTTAAAAATTTTATTTAGATTTTGATTTGTGGCTGCTGGATTTTGTAGTTTATTTTGATACATGCAAAACTGAGGTATTTTGTATTTTATTTTAAAATACATTTCAATGTATTTTTGCCCGTCCATGACTGTATAGATACTTAAAGTTTTTAAACCAGTATAATGGGCTTTAACAAAACAGACCAGCTGTCTATTTTAGCATCATTAATATGTATTTTTACCATGTCGCAGAAATGTTATGAAGCAGGTATGTCCCCTTGGCCTTATTAGTCCTGGCCAAAAGTAGCCTGACTAGTGAATTCACCTCACAGTCTTCTAGGAAGAATAGGTGAGCCGATTCTGAATGTGGCCGACTCAGGCAGTATTTCCAGAATGTGCATTCGGGGAATAGGGAACACGCTGACAGATTGACATCAAGTAAAAAAAAAAGTTTCCAAATGAAGTATATTTGCGCAGCAGCATGTTCAGCAGAGAATAAACCTGAATGGAGGCAGGAGCCTGTGACAGTCACAGCACATAGAATGTAAATTTAGCTGCAGTACAGACCTACATAGATTGAATGCAGCAGTGCAGCGTTCGGGACGGGTGGGGGAAGGAGGGGGGAGCAGAAGAGGGCAGTTCCTTCTCCAATATGTCCTCAGACTTTTATTTACAACATCTCCGTAGTTAGCGCTGAGAATTTGCAGTCTCTCATTCCTGACAGCCTTGGCCACAAAACTAATGCGAGCGAAGATGTTGAATAATTTGGAGCGAGTCCTTGGTATTGATAACAGGGTCACCAGAAAAGCTGTTCGGTGAATTGCATTAATCTTGGCCTGCCGTATAGCACAATTCATCATGATGGGAGGCAGGATATGGCTGGCAAGTGAAGCCTGTCCCACACCAAATGAAGTCATAAAATACACACCTCAGCGTTAAGGTAAAGTGTTCTCCCTCTTTTTTTTCTTCTTCCTGGAAACACTGTCTTGTAAACGTGTTCTTTCCTCCCCCAGTCGATCCTCCTCTGTTCCTAATAGAACACAGCAAGACTAATCAGCATGGAGTTCATTATGTTCTCAAACATTTAGAAATGAGACTTCATAAAAGACACCGTACATGGGAGAATTGACTAGAAATGTTTAGGATTTTCTGCTTGTTGTTTTAACTCCAATACACTAAAGATATTATGCAAATCACATAAACGCATGGGCTAAATCATTCCTTAATGTACTTTGAACAGCCTTTTTCTCAATCGTTTGGGTCTGTTATAAATGCTTGAGGAGGACGAATGCAGTAGTTGACCATGATCTGCTTTCGTTTTTCTAGGACTGCACAGCATCAGTCCACCCCTGCAATACAGATGCCTGAATCAGCTGTTTGAAATGCCAGAAGTGCATGTGAATGCACTGTGCATCTGTATTTAAGCTGGTTATACAGAGAATTTCTTCATTTTCTGATGGATTTCTAGTCAATTCAGCTAGTTCTAGTCCTCAGATTAGTCTGGTTGATCTGATACTAGGTCAGGTGGGACTATCTGATGTTAGGTTAAGGATGAGTCTGCATTGAACATCAAAAACTCAAAAACATAGAATCTAATTCATAAATTACAAAAATAAAACAGCAAAAGTTAGTTCACCAAAAAATGAAAGATATAGTTCACACAAAAAAATACCATTTACTCACCTTTGAAGAATGTTGGAAACATAACAATTCCCTTGTTATTTGTTTTTAACACGAATCAATAGCTACGTTTCCATCCACTTATGCACATTTTGGATATGTGCATAAAAAAGGTTGATGGAAACACCTAGATGCACATGGGTTTTGAAAATGTGCATAAAAAACATGTGCATAACTGAGTAGGACAAACTTTTTATTCATTAAAACAAGATGCACATAAACTACAATGAAAACACTTTTACTGAACAAATTCTAATATGTGCATTAAAAATGGTCATGTGATTTTGTTATAAGAGATCATGTGATGATAAATATGTGTGTGAATGGACAAAACAGCAGGCTGTAAAAAACTGAAAAACATTTGAAATGTTGTTTTGGTCATTCTAAAACACTTTAACCATTTCAATATTAGTGTTATTATATTATTAATTACCTCCAGAATTGTCAAGAGTGTCTGTGCTCCATGTCTCACGCCTTCAAACACCACCACACGCTTATTGCATGTCGGGATTGTCTTCTGAGGTGCAGGTCATTGATTAAATAAAGAAAAGATAGTCTAATTCTGTCTTTACGGTTGATACTTGATGCCAGGTAATCAGGAAGTGACGATCTTGTCTTGCAATGTAGTGTGTTTTTTCTGTAAATAAATAAACAACAGTGAGCTGTGCAACTACTTGTTTTGCAAACCAGCATTTTTTTTGTTGTTGTTTTTTGTCACAACATTACATTAAAATACTTTAGAAGAAGGAAATACCAGTTTGCTGTATGAAGGCGCACAAGTTATTTTGTACAGCTAAATCACTCATCATTCATATAGTAATGATAGCAAAATAAAGATCAATATTAATAGATTTTAAAAGTCAAAGTGAACTTTATTGTTAATCCGCCCGATAGGCACAGGACGTCAACGTTACGTCAGATTGACGTTGTACCCCAAAGTTGTGGGGACATTGCATTTTGTTTGGAAATGAAAATCGGGTTGATGTCAGAACCCCAATATCAGTCCAAAGTCGATGTCCAACCTAAAATCTACCAAATATTAATGTCTAATGATGTTACAGCTTGACATTGTGTGGCTGTCACCACCATGATGTCTATCAGACGTTGGATTTTGGTTGCCATACCTGACGAATAAATGTCAGTATTTGAAGTCAAGATGACATTGCTTTAAGATGTTGACTTGACGTTGAATTTTGGTCACTTTGCAACACAACCTAAAATCCATCAAATATTAAAGTCATTTGATGTCATTATTGGATGTCAAAATAATGTCATCATTAGACGCTGACTAGACATTGAATTTTGGTCACCTGACGTCATGATCTAAATCTACCCTTATATTATCTACAGTATAAACGTCTTATGGCATTGTATGCCTGCTAAGAGGCCATGTAACAGTAGCTACACAAAGGATTAAAATAGCTTTTCTTCAAACTCCAAACTTAACTAAAATAAGAAGCATGCAAACAAGATCACTGACGGAGATCAAGATTTTTTTTTGTCGAAATAATAAATAAAATTTCAGTTTGTGTTCTGATAGTAAGCTGCGATGCAATGGAGAATAATATGCATGACAGATGGCAAAATGCAAAGAAACATAAATATTAATAAATATGACAATTAACAATGTCGTTTAAAAATTTAACTTTTATAGTACATAATAATATAGCCTTATTTTTCCCCCTACACATTAAAATGCCCCCTGTTTTTTTTTTTTTTTTTTTTTTTTACTAAACATTTTTGAGATGATTTACAGAAGGCACCAACTAAAAAATTGTTCAGTCTATCAATAATTGATCAACTAGAAACATCTTGATCGGCATATTCCCAAGTTTGTTGACATATTAAAAGACTCTATTTAAGGACCACAGTGCAGCAGTAATTGGTATTGCAATGTTTTAAACATTAGTCTGTATTGTTAAATTAGTTTTAATAATGTTCCTGAGTAAATGACAGCAGAAGCAGATGTTGAAATTAATAATGAAACGCACTGCTACTGCTCTGATGCTCTCTGCCATGTTTGATTATCTTGTCACTTTTTTCAAAGAAATCTAACAATAAAAGTGTTTTGGCACTTTTCTTCAGGGTGCATTTTAATGATTTTACAGACTGTCAACAAGATTGCAGTCATTTTGCAGTCATCTTTGAACCCATTATTATTTGCTATACTGTTCAAAGTTTGTGGTCCAGAACTAAGTATTAATTAAATCAGTGTTTCTCAACCACATTCCTGGAGGATCACCAGATCTGCACATTTTCCATGTCTCCTTTACCAAACACACTTGATTCAGATTATCAGCTCATTAGCAGAGACCAAAAGACCTGTAATGAGTGTGACAGACAAAGGAGACATCCAAAACATGCAGTGCTGATGGTCCTCCAGGAACATGGTTGAGAAACACTGGATTACATAATACTTTATTAGTAAGGATTCAATTTAAAAAACGTCAAGTTTCTAAAATGATTCAATTAAATTTTCTTTCAATTTATCAAAGATATTTATCTAAAAATATATCAGTTTCACAAATATGTTGAAAACATTTATAAAGCAGCGGACAACCATGTTAGAATGGATTTGTTAAAGTGACGTAATGTTTGGCATCACAAGTTGTAAGATGAAATTCGCAGTGAATCTTTTTATTTTCGCCTTCCAGTTTATGAGAAATATCTCAAAGGGAATCCTCCAGAACCTAACTAGGACATCATCTTACTAATGCAGGATTAGTCATTATGACTAAATGCCTTTGAGTGCTATAGCTCTGACATGTCGGAGGACGCCGTTGATTTCATTTGAATGAGTAACTCTGGGTCACAAAGCGAACTCTGAATCTGAGATACGCCTTCATTAAGCTTCCTACGCCTGACCTTCGGCATGCATCTCTTGACCACGAGACATGCAGAATTTTTAATCTAGAGGCAGCTTGAGTCGCAGGCAGCGAAAATCCATCATTCTCAAACTGCTATTGATGTGAACGTCAAGAGCAGTGAGAGGCCATCACGCAGAGCAGAACTGCAGATCGCACAACAAAGCACTCAGTGTAATTAGCAGCGGGGCCCTTGCCTCCATCTTATGAAATCACGTTGATGAAAACAGGAGTGACGGTGCAGGGAATCTGAAGCACGAGCTGAAATTCGTTTCATGTTGTAATGGTACTGCAGCCTGAAACGGATCAAACTCAAACTGCTTTATAATCTCAACACAGGGACTTGTTAGTATTGTTTACCATCTGGCCGTATGAGCAGTTTTCGCTTTGACTGAAAATTCTTTTTGTTGTGATTTTTCTATAGACAGTATACTCAGATTTTAGTATTTTTATGTGAATAAGACAGGTTTCCTTTAGTTTCTCCTGTTTTTTTTATTTTTTTTATAGCTATAATACAGTCTGTGGTAAACATCACTCATACTGTTTTAGTGTACAGCTTAGACTATACCTGTCAACATTTGGATGTGAAAATAAGGGATAATGATGGGGTGGAATAGAAAAATACAAGAGTATCCCAGGAAAATTGAGAGGATTAAAAGCAGAGACTGATTGCACAGACTTTAGTTACTTAAGAACAAGACTCTATTCAGCTTTTCTAAAATCAGCGTGCCAAATTATTTAAAGTACACTTTGAACCAACTGAAAAAAAATGACAGTTATTTTGTTACACACTGGGCGGCACGGTGACTCGGTGATTAGCACTGTTGGCTGGGTCAGTTGGCATTTCTGTGTGGAGTTTGCATGTTCTCCCTGTTTTAGCATTGGTTTCCTTTGAGTGCTCCGGTTTCCCCCACAGTGCAAAGACATGTGCTATACGGTAGGTAATTTGAGTAAACTAAATTGACCATAGTGTATGAATGTGTATGTGAATGTGTATGGGTGTTTCCCAGTACTGGGTTGTGGCTGGAAGGGCATCCGCTGCACAAAGCATATGCCGGAATAGTTGGAGGTTCATTCCGCTGTGACATCCCTGATAAATAAGCAGTGTTGGGGAGTAACAAGTTACATGTAACAGCGTTACATTATTTAATTACAAAATAAATGTAACTGCAATTAGTTACAGTTACTGAGAAAAAAATGTGTAATTAAATGACAGCTACTTATGAAAATGTTAAAGATTACAAAGGGGGTTACATCTAAAAATGTTCTTTAAAAATCTGAGAAATGTTGAATAATATTAATCTGTTGCTTTGCCTGTTTTTGATATGCACGATGCCTTCTGCTAAGGCCATTTAATAAAGCAGTGCTATTCTGATGCTTTGGATTTGTATTTCTATTTAAATTTGTGGCGCACTTTGCTGCTGAAAGCATAGGCCACTATAACCAGTCTGAGAGCTGCCACCGTGGCGAGTGATAAAAATGCATTTCATTGCTGGAATTTTAAAAATAATTTCACCCGGAAATCCGAGAAGGTCACAAATACAATGGTTCAATGCAAAATTTGTTTGCCAGCTGTTCAAATACTTTCGGCATCAAAGGCTTCAATGTCGAACCTGAGGAAGAATCTGCAGGTATGTAACCCAGCCTTTCTTTATTTTATAAAAGCAAATGGTTTTGTCGTTATCGTTACTGTAAAGAAATAAAAACAGACCCTTTCATTTTGAATGATATATTATGACTCACAGAGTTATCGATTTGTGAAATTCAGGGCACCAGACTCCTCTGGCCAAAGCGATTTTATCACATTAACAGTGTTGGGCGGTAGTGTTACTACTTTCTAAATCTAAAAGTTTTTCTGTAGCGAACTAGCTATTTTTTTTTCATCAAGCAGTGCAGTAGCATCAACACAAGCTACATTTGCCAATCGTGGATCAATAAGTGACGGTATCAACATTCACAGAGCTGTGAGGCCAGTGTCTAGCCGATGAAAGTAAATCCATATGATGGCGAGAATGGCGATTTCTTCTTCTTCCTGTTTTTTTGGAGGTGGACAACAAACTTTTTGGTGTGTTACTGCCACCTCTCGCTCTGGTCAGTGACGTCGCCAACCAATTAGGCTAACACGAGAAATTTGCTTTATGGAAAGATGACTGAGGAAGATAGTTTATTGTAGTAAAGGCTAAAGTATACTACGGTAGTTACTATTAGTTCATGATAGTTACTAATGATACTACATTATGTAGTGTAATTTATTAATGAAGAGTTGTAAATATATATATACAATGTGCAAAATTTTGATTTTGTAACAAGTAAACAATTTTTTTGTATGCTTCTGATTTGTGTTGAAACAACATGAAGAAATTAAGGAATTACTTTGGTTCAACTTAAAATCAAAATCCAAGTAAAGTTGTACTTTGGACTAAACTACAGTATAATAAATACATATAATGTTATAGGCTATGCTTTTACTAGTAACTTTATTTCCAATAATGTTTGCTTATGCTTTCAGTATGGCTATAAATGTCACGCAAGTTTGTAATCAAACTCACAATACAAATACACTCATTGGCCACTTTATTACGTACACCTGTCCAGCTGCTTATTAATGCAAATTTCTAATTAGCCAATCACGCAGCAACTCAATGCATTTAGGCATGTAGACATCGTCAAGACGATCTTCTGCAGTTCAAACCGAGCATCATAATGGGGAAGAAAGGTGATTTAAGTGACTTAGAACGTGGCATGGTTATTGGTGTCAGACGGGCTGGTCTGAGTATTTCACAAACTGCTGATCTACTGGAATTTTCACGCACAGCCATCTCTAAGTTTTACAAAGAATAGTCTGAAAATGAGAAAATAACCTGTGAGCGGCAGTTCTGTGGGCACAAATGTCTTGTTGATGCCAGAGGGCAGAGTAGAATGGCCAGACTGGTTCAAGCTGATATAAAGGAAACAGTAATTTAAATAACCACTCGTTACAACTGAGGTATGCAGAAGAGCATCTCTGAACGCACAACACGTCAAACCTGAGGCAGATGAGGTACAGCAGCAGAAAACCACACCGGGTGCCACTCCTGTCAGCTAAGAACAGGAAACTGAGGCTACAATTCACACAGGCTCACCAAAACTGAGTCTCGATTTCTGCTGCGATATTCAGATATTAGGGTGAGAATTTCAACAACATGGAAGCATAAATATTTTCATGGCACACTTTTGGCCCATTAGGACCAATTAAGCATCGTGTCAATGCCACAGCCTATATGATGAATTGTTGCTGACCAGGTCCATCTCTTAATAACCACAGTGTACCTATCTTCTGATGGCTACTTCCAGCAGGAAAACGCGCCATGTCATAAAGCGCAAATCGTCTCAGACTGGCTTCTTGAACACGACAATGTGTTCACTGTACTCAAATGGCCTCCCCAGTCACCAGAACTCAATCCAATAGAGCACCTTTGGGATGTGGTGAAACGGGAGATTTGCATTATGGATGTGCAGCCGACAAATCTGCAGCAACTGCGTGATACTATCATGACGATATGGACCAAAATCTCAGGAATATTTCCACTACCTTGTTGAATCTATGCCACGAAGGATTAAGGCAGTTTTGTAGGCAAAATGGGGTCCAACCCTAGTTAGGTGTACCTAATAGAGTACATCAAAACTGAAACCACATAAACAGTACCTTTTGTCATGTGGTCACATGACATGAAAACTGCTGGTTTAATGTAAAAATATTACGTTTTTTAGCTTTAAGGTAAATTGTATTAAACTTGTTATTATAAGAAACAATAACTTTTCACTTATAAAAATGTACTTTGAATGAAAGACACAGTGGTTTTATTTTATTCAATGCAGAGCAAAACATAAAAATATTCTCAAGTGTATGTAAATTCATCATTCTTCCTCATTCTTGTTAGTCCACATTAATAGCTGTAGTACTAAAAATAAAGATATTTAAATGAAAAATGACTTTTTTTTTTTTTTTGACTGTCCTTTTTACAGCATGTGACTCTTAAAGTAGCTATGATGTTCATTAATTCCATGTACTTACTAGGTTATGGTTTGTTGGTTGGTTTGGGGTTAGGTGCTTGTAATTAATTGTAACAAAGTTACAAATCTTAAAAATAAAATTTTACCTAAAAAATGGATTAGAAAATGACAAGATTAGCATTAGCTAAAATAATAAACACTATAGAAATATTGTTCACTGTTATTTAATGTTAACTAATGTAAACTAATGAGATATTACAGTAAATGTTTTTTTTTTGTTTTGTTTTTTTTTACCAGTAATCCATTATTTTTTATGTGAATTCTAACAATTAAACATTTCAAGCCACCTGCTATGAGTTTGAAGGGTTGGCATTTATCACTATGGCTGCATAATTATAATTGGAGCACCAATAATGTAGCTCAAATATTGACCTCTGAAAATTAAAACTAAACACAAAAGTCGTCTAAAACAGAAAACCAATGACATTAAAGTTTGCTATTATACAGGGGTGTAGAAACTGAAAAAAAAAATGTGAAGGCATACAAAGTTCACCTGCTGTCAAAGCACAAACTGTACTTTAACAGGTGCAGCTTGGGTCATGAATATTACTTGTCATGTGACATTCACCTGAACTAAGATTCTGAAAGCCGAATGTTGGTACAAACACTAAACTATTTATCACTTTTGTTTTCACTCACTGCTAAAGCAACCATTTGGCAAAGTCTGCTTCTTAGCTTTTAAAGTCGTCATTTTATGTGTCATGCTACATTTATTGTCCTTTACAGTGCAGCCAGATGAAATAAACTTTTTTAAAATATAGTGGTCATATCCTGAAAAGTGAGAGGGATGAATTTATACAGTTGCAAAACAAACCTGGCTGCTGTAACTGGTGTAATAAGCAAATGCTAATTTCTCAAGTTTCTCTTTTAATTGCTTCTGAATTGTAATATTAGCAATTTTTTATGTTAGCTGGATGCTAACATCAGTCCAGTCCAAAGGTTTTAACTGCTTCTATTGCTGTTTTATTATTATATGATTTGCTAGTATTTATATTAAGCCTTAAACTAGCTAAGTGTATCTGCCTCTTGCAGGTTATTATTTTAAAATATAGCCTATTCAATACATCCATCACAAATTTGACTTTTTCAAACATTTTACATTAAAAGTAAAGTAACGAATTGGTTGCATTTGTGCTTAGAAATACTGTAATATATGTAAGTTACAGTCTTTAAAATTAAAGAACCAATTATGAACTGCATTGCCTGGAAATCAGAGTTTGATTTGTGTGATTGGCAAGATGAAAGTATTATTTTCTGTACTGCAAAAGCACATTTCATATGCTTCCCAAGGGTTGAGGAATAATACACTTAAAACAATGCTATTGTTACTGTTTATATCACTTTAGAAGGAATTACATGGAGCTTAAATTCAGATGTTGTCTGGGAATTTCACACATCAGTATTTTTTTCTAACTCAAAAAGAACTAATCACATGGGGAACAACTCCAAATCCTTTTTTCCTTTTTTATAATTTGGCAGTTCTGGCAGGATTGACAATTATTGTTTAGTTTTGTTCAAGCTGATTTAATTGGGTTGTTAACCTTAGTAGAGTAAAAAAAGAAAATTATATTTACTTAAATGCAACAAAATACAATGTAATAAAGTTTTTTTTTTCCGTACACAACTGTCTAAGGCCCAATCCCAATTCTATTTTTAAAATTGTAACTTTACTGTGCATTTACACCATAGTCATATTCATTCATGTAAACACATGAAAATAACATTACCATTATACCAGACACTGCAAAAAGGTCATTCCTGGTTACCAGACTTTTCTGACAGGGCATCCGAGTGTCAGATGTGAAAGTATGTTGTGGGAGTACTATACATGTATAAGGGATATCTAGCCCTTCCCCTTAGCCCTATGCCTTCAAGCTAAGAAGAATTGTGACACCCCTACCTCTTCACATGAACGCACAAAACGAGGGGTATGGGGAAGGTGAAGGGCTAAGGGGTAGAATTGGGATAGGGCCTTAGCGTTTACTCATTCACCTATTTAAGCTTGTTTTTCTTTGTTATTTAGACATAACATTACCATTTCATGTAACCTAAATTAAAAGTAGCAAATGTTGTATTTCTTACAAATGAACTAGACTTGGAATCATACTCTTAAATTGTAAACACATCATAACATAAATCCCTGCTGTCTTCCAGTTTAGACATTATTACAATCAAATAATGCAAATTTTTGTGAAAATCAGTACTTTAAATATTTAGAAAGAGACATTTCACTCATAGCATCAGTGTTTCTGAGATGGCCAATTTCTGAAGTGTTTCCCTTTCTCATGCTTTATTCAGTGCAGCTTTTAAACTTTGCTCATTACCATTCCACATTATCTTCATGAAGAAATCAGTGGTGCATAGCAATCTGCTTCGTTAACTCACTGAAACAATTGCATTTTCCAGCTTTCTCTTTACTTTAATTCTGAAAGCATGCACCTGCCATGTGAGTTTTCACTTTCTTGCATTCTCTCGCCATTTTTTGTTGCTCTTCAGCACTTTTCAGCACATGCTGTAAGTGGCTGAAAAACCAACAAATTTGGTCAATTTGGACCAATCAGATCAGAGTAGGCAGTGTGGCCCTGCTTTTTGAAATTAAAGAGACAGGATCCCTGAATGAAGAATTACAGTCCCTATGGCCTTGTTTACACATAATATGTGTTTTGGTCAATCTGATCTAAAGTAAAATCTGAAGTAAAAGACCTTTTTTGTCCATTTTGACTATTTTCCTGATTTCATTAAGGGAAGGATCTGTTCGAACACATTCTACGACATTAGAGTTTACTATTAAAGCAATACTTTTGGTGTTTTGAACTACATTTGGAAATGGTTGAAAGTGGGAAATCTAGGATGCCTTTTACACTTACAGTATGTTTAGCTGTATATATTTGTAATCAAATTAACAAAATACATCTTAAACCTAGGAGTAAATGGAGCATGTGAGAAATAAGGCAATGCTGTAACACATTACAAAATTCATTTTTGGAGGCATTGGAGAGTTATTAATCCAATGAAGAAGACCTCTAAAACCAAATTAACAATGTTTAGAACAACAATTGAACAATGAATTGTTCGTCTAAAAAAATGAAAATTACACCATAATTTACACACCTTCAAGCATTCTTTGTGTATATATTTTTTCTTTCAGATGAACATAGTCATAATTGGGTTGTATAATGGCTTATTTTTATCCTTACATAGTAAAACTAACCCATATGCCCCAGGTGGTTAACACAGATCATCTTATAAAGCAGCTCAATGTTTTTTTGTAACTAATATATTTAATTATTTAATTAATTATTTTTTTTGGCTTAGTCACTATTTCAGAGGTCTCCACTGTAGAAAAACACACCAACTTATCTAGCATTTGTTTTACGCATCGGATGCCCTTACAGCCGCAACCCAGTACTAGAAAACACTCATACACTCATTCACACACATACACAATGGCCAATTTAGTTTCTCCAATTATAATAGCGTATGTCTTTGGACTCTTGGTGATACCGGAGCACCCGGAGAAAACCCACGCAAACACAGAAAGAACATGCAAACTCCACACAGAAATGCCAACTGGTCCACAGCAAAAATTCCAGTGTTAAATATACAGTGTGATTTTTTTGGTGTTGTTTAGTCTTAAAACCGAAGTACATTTTAATCCAGGAGTGTAAAAGAGCATATATTTCAGAGTTTTATTTCAGTGTTAAACTATTAACTCAATATGCAGTGTATTTCCCACTAGTGATGGGAAGTCCATTTTTTTTTTTACTCAAACCGGTTCTTCCGGACAAACAGTGAATGAACCAGTATGTTTTACTTAAACTTAAAACATGTCTTGTTGCATTTTTAAATGCAAAGAGTTAAATGTATTAAAATTATTTCTGAAAAGATTAATGAACATTTAATAAATTCAAACTATTTTCAACATATTTGATCACTGTTATCTGTCACACACACCAATTGACAATATAGAAAAAAGGTAATATATTAACACTTTGAAGGGTAACACACACTCCAGTTTGATGTAAGAATAAACTCTTACTGTGGTAAAATGAACTCAGAATAATGTACAAATTTTACACTTTAGAAAGTGTTATTTTAACTCCAAAATGGAGGGAGTCATATGTACACCCAAGGAGTGTTAAGTTAAACTCAAATTGAGTTACATGTACACTGATTTTTTTGCTGTGGGGACTTGAACCAGTGACCTTCTTGCTGTGAGGCAACAGTTCTAACAACTGAGCCACTGTGTTGCCCGCACATGAGAGTTTACTATTAAAGAAATCCATTCTGTCTTTTTGACTATACCTTTGGAAATGGTTAAAAGTGGAAAAACAAGAATACTGTTCACACATATGTTTAGCTGTATCTATTTGTAATCAAATTAACAAAAATACATCTCAAACCCAGTAGTAAATGGAGCCTGTGAGAAATGAGGCAATGCTGTAATACGTACATAAGAAAATAATAGTGTTTTTTTCTGGACATTGGATAGATGTCAGAAACCTGATGAAGAAGACTTCTAAAGCCAAATTAACAATGTTTAAAATAACACAAAATGGGCACTTTAAAGTAATTGTTCACCCAAAATGAAAATAACTTCATAATTTACTAACCCTAAAGCCATTCTCTGTGTATATGTCTCTTTTTTTTATTTTTATCTTGGCTCTTTCATGCTGAATAATTGTCTTGGATAATGGTTTTTATATTAAAACTTATATAGTCAAACTAACCCATATGCCATCAGGAAGTTAACACATGTTTTATGAAGCAGATCAATGTGTTTTTGTAGCTAAAGTATTTACATTTATTAAACTATGAACTCAAATCATTGACTTCCGGTGACAACTGAATGCATGGTTTGTGCGAATGAAGTATACAACGTATGACTAAGTCGAGTAGACACATGTATGCAGCATTGTAAGGCTCAATCCCAGTTGTATTTTTGTACCCCTACCCCTTCCTCTTCCCCTTCCCCTTGGCCCTTAAAACAGAGTGTAAAGGGAAAAGGCTTCAAATTTTACCGAAAAAAAAATTGAACAGCACTACAACACCTGCACACGTGTCATCGCAATCATTTGTTTCCCATGAGATTGACGATCACGACTGCTGAAGTCATTTCATTAGTGTTATTTTTTGCTATTTATCTTCAGGAAATCACTGAAGGCAACAAAATCATGTTGTTATGATGATATCATGTAGCAATAAGATTGTAACTGTACCGTGCAATTACACCATGTCCACATCAATCTATGTAAACACACGAAAACAACATTAACATTATACCAGACACTGTGAAAAGGTCATTCCCAGCCACTAGATTTTCTGACAGGGTATTCCAGTGTCATCGAGTGACAGAATGTTGTGGGACTACTATACAGGAATTATTGACATAGCGAAATTTTGCGATGTTTATTTCGCATGATGGTAAAACATGAACACCATTATGAATGCATTAAAACATGTACAGTACTTGTTTGTTGTAAAGATTTGTAATATTGATAAAAAAATACTAATTTGTCCTTACTTCCATGTGCCATTGTAGATGGTGTATTCTGAGAAATGTTCTTACACCTTGGTTTTAAGTGTGGTCCTGGCTCTTCCCCTTAGCCCTATGACTTCAAGCTAAAGAGAATTGGGACACCACTACCCCTTCACTTGATTGCGCAAAACGAGGGGTAAGAGTAAGGGAAACAGTTAGGGGTAGACTTGGAATTGGGCCTAAGAGTAACATACTGTATAACATTATCCAGTGCCATGCCAAATTTTTCTGATCTTCTGTGTGTGAGCTGAATATGATCTGATATGATTGCATACACAGTACATCATTTACCATATGTCATCATACACATCAGTCAAACATAACGTGCATTCGGCTGGAAGTCAGTGTTTGGAGTTTATAATGTAAACATCTTTAAATGTATTTGTTACAAAAACACACTGATCTAATTCATAAGACATGCTACAAAATAAAAGACACTATCCAACACATTTATATAGCATGGAAGAGCCAGGATAAAATGTAAAACTACTATATAAAAAAATCATGTACATCAAGAATGGCTTCAAAGTATATCACTGTATATGGAAATTTTCATTTTTGTGTGAACTATTCTATAAACAGCTCAATGTCATGCATTAATTCTTTGCTTCAGCCGTCTCATGATACTCGCCGCTAATCACTTGTTCATATATGCATTCCATTAGTGACTCAAGTGATCAGTCTCGGACTGTGTTTGCACAGAGGACTCTACATGTATACCGCCATATGACTCATCAAGTGCTGTGTGATGATTCCGACTTGATTTTGCGGCACACGGCTTTTGCTCATTCCGACTTCCTGCTTGCTGCATCTGCTTGCAATGCCCTGTGGGAATACAGCTGGGCTTTGGCCTACATGGAACAATACCACAAAGAGCAGCAAGAAAATATGATAAACGTCTGGCTAGTTGCATTGTTCTATTTGTTTCTGGAGCCATTTACAATTTCGCATTCCCGCTTAGACTAATTGCATAATCACAAATCAAGCACCGCATGTAATCGGTGCTTTCGTAAACAGCACTTGGTAGGTAAATGAGGAGCTTGTCATCTAAGCAATCAACACCCTCCGACACGCGCATTTGTTTTCTATGTATGAGACACCTGGGATTTTTTGAATGCAGCCGTGGCAGGCTGGTGAGCTGCAAATTCGCTCTCCACAGGAAAATGTGGACAAGACAGTCGATGATTCAGTGGAGTTGTCTCAGCTTCCTGGATCCCTTGCCTGGCTGACTCTTCTCTCCCGGGCAAGTCAGATCTGTTTGATAGCATTTAGCAGGACAAGCAGATGTCAACCGCTGCTGACCTGGCCAATTATTACCCCAACGGAAAGCTAATGACAGCGTTTCTATTCACCCCTGCTGGGGAACCTGAAAGCAGCCATTATGTTCCTTTAATCTATGCAGGCATTTGCATGTATTCTAATGTCTGAAAAGCTGATAAAAGCAGGCCGTATTCATTACAAGAATGACTCGATTTCCGACAGATTCTTGAGACTGACAACTGGATTATGCAAACTGTCTTTCTGTGAAGCATCTGGGGAGACTGGTTTGCACAGCCTCTTTGGCATTGGTCAGCACAGGGGCGTTTGCTGATCAATGATGTTAATGCAGAAGATGCACAATGCTTGATCTCAGCAGACGGCCAGGTTCATCGATTGGAAGATTGCTCACATGCTCAGCGTCCTGAATCACTGAAACTCTCAGAGTAAAAAGAGAGAAAGAAAGAGAGAGAGAGAGAGAGAGAGAGAGAGAGAGAGAGAGAGAGAGAGAGAGAGAGAGAACCTATGAAATCATAACTGGACCTTTCTGGTTTTTAGTTCATGTTTTTGCAGAGGCTTTTGACCCAAACATATCTTTCCTAAAATGTTTGGATTATCAGTATAATAGAAACAACAAGGTAAACTATCCACTTGTTAAGTTGTGATGTATGGAATACGGTTTTCGGGTCCATGCCTCTACTCATTTGAATTGTGAAATCATTCTTTATGACCACTTTTTTTAGTCTATCACATATAAAAGTAAATTGTTTTCACAACAGTATCTGTACTTGCTGCATCACAAACACCAATATTTTAACAATTTATTAAAAATGAATCACTTTTTGGCCACTGGATATTAGACATGGATATATATATATATTGTGATTGTTATTTTTGAAAGTATTACATTGCTTTGTAAATGTTTATTATTACCATTTGTTGAGTCTGTTGAGTGATGTAGTGCCTGGACCTGGAAGCTGCTTCCTGTGACGTCACACTCAACAAGTCGATTATGAATTTACATTACAAAACTACATATACATAAATGAAGTGACTAAAAAAAATGTAAAATTACTTTTTTAAATCTGGGTTTTCTATTAAACCCAGAAAATTTGTCTATTATTTGTCTATTACAAAATTGTCTATTATTTTATAGAATCTTGGATTATTTAATCAATTTCATGCATGTTCAATAAAAAGGTCAGTAGAGGATTTTCTTCAGTGTCATAAATCTTAACAATTTATCATATACAAATGAATAATTCGATTCACAGAATTCTGTTATCCTCAATACAATGCAAGCGTTACATTCAGGGGTGCGCAACAAATTTAATTTCCTGATTCACTCTTTGTTATGTAGTTTATATTAACAGGTGGAGTCAAGTGGAATTTGTCACTTTTCAATCATTCTCCAGTCCTACATTGGCCGCACCCATATATACGTCCTCTTTTTCTATGAATTCTCTGGACAACATTAAAAGCATAAGACTTTCTAGACTGCTAATATTTTGTGCTCACAGGAAGTTTCGCTGCAGAGCTCAAGTTAATTTTAGGAAATCAGCTTCATCTATTTCTGCAAAAATGCTTCATTAGTATGCAAAACATATCACACTCAACTGTAGAAATTAAATCAATATATCACCTTTTAGCAATACAAATACAATTGTTTAATGAAAAGAAAAAAATATAATTAAAACAATATTCCTTTTCACAACAAGAAGCAGGGTCGTGCAGAGACCTTTTAAGGGGCAGGGGCTCAAGTGGAAAAAAGGGCACTTTTTATTAAATAATATCAATATTTAATTTTGCACACGCACACACACAAGCACAAGCACACACACACACACACACACACACACACACACACACACACACACACAGAGTGAGAGAGAGACAACAGCGCACTCCCTTCAGATCATCAACACGCACAATCGAATCAAATTAGCTTAAACTAAGCGTTTTAAAGTATGGCTTTATTTCTCAATCAAGGATTCTGACACATCAACGTGAAGCAGACGCTTTACAAAAGTTGCGTGCAGTGTGAAAACATGTCAAACTTAATGATACATTTGAGGGTGCTTGGTGTCAACTTAGAGAGGAATGGGCCGTCTTTGACAGCTTCCGACATCATCTGGCGCTTTCACTGAGCACATTTACATGGATCCATATTCTCCTTTATCCATATTTCTTTGCACATTAAACACACGCAGGGCTAGAGCAAGCTGAACTGGCGCTGTAGGCAAACAGTGATCACGCCATCCGAAAGTGAAATAGAAACTTACCGGTTTGCGGATAAGGAGGACCGGGAGGGAGGGGGCGCTAATATTGACAGCCCTAATATATATATATATATATATTTGCCACTTCTGATTCATTTATTTCATTTCTATGTTTTCCACAAACAGTGACTCAGTGTCTGTAACCTATGTATCTCCCAATAATAGAAAATCTCTTCATAGGTGCTTCATAAGCTAATGTTTCTATAGGCCACTACAAGTAAGCCATCTGCTGTATTGAAACCATCAAAGCTGGTCAATGAACACTTGAAAACAAGTTGACTGCAATGTGTGCAATCATAGTAATATGCATATATGAATATCTTTCTGCAGAATATTTCAGCAGATGATTTTGTAACACAATACAGCCAGACAAAGCCATTAGCCAGCACAACACTAGGAACATGTCACAACATGTCTGGAGTGGTCGAAAGCGGTATCAACTTAATCGACTAAATGTGTATAATGAAAGTTCCCAGCCCAGTGTGAAGACACAAAATATGTCAACACTCATTCTGAAAACGTAGCCCTATATACATTTCTGGAGATCGCGAAAACTAATGGTGCGATATGATGAAGTTCCTTTTCACGCTTTTCACATTTTTAAACAGTGCTTTTGAAAACACTATTGGTTGGGTTTAGGCAAGGTCAGTCGATCAGTCAGTCAGTCAGTTAGTCAGTCATTCAGTCAATCAGTCAGTCAGTCAGTCAGTCAGTCAGTCAGTCAGTCAGTCAGTCAGTCAGTCAGTCAGTCAGTCAGTCAGTCAGTCAGTC
>CAIGQZ010000690.1:7505337-7544180 GCA_903798205.1 Danio tinwini | reverse complement strand
TCTATATATATATATATTTTTTTTTATTATTATTTTTTTTTTTACTATTTTTATATAAATAAACTGCAGAAACCTAATTTGTAAGTTTACTATTCTGCTACAGACACTGACAAACTGTCCTACTGTGTGTACAATCATTAAGAAAGCCTCTGAATCTGATATTTTCTATTATTTTATATTTGTTATGGACGTTTCATTTCTGATAAGCAGCAAACCAATCACATTTACCAATCAGAGCCTAAAATGCTGTTAAAATTATTTTTTTATAAACAAATCAAATAAATAGTTTGAGAGCCTTGTGAGACAAAAATTTGATAATTTGAATGTAAACTATGAGAAGATAAAGGTGTTTTGTATCCTTGTATATATTTAAACCTGTACAAATTCATTCAATTCAACTTATTGTATAGGAGAGATTCAGAAAATAGCCTAATAGTGGCAATTTATATACACATAAACATGTCGGTCAATCTGATAAAGAGTACAGCCTAAGGTCACATCACTTTCCTCACATTATTTACCAGTTTAATTTATCACCTATAAATGCATGCAGAGGATGTTTTATTGTGCATTTCTATTGCTGCTGAACCACATGTATAGAGATGATTACCAGCAAGCTGTTTCATCAAGAGACAGATAATATGAGCACGCTACATTGAACTTATGAGTTTGTGCTGCATGCCTTTGTGTTTCCTACTGAAGCTTCTCATTTATGGTGAAGCACACAACGCATTTTCATCTCCTTCTTTTCACAGCCTTTCCAGTGAAAACACATCCTTGATTACACTGAAAATATTCCCCATGTCTGCTTCGTAAAACTAAATTGCGCTGTATAGGCTCAGGACAGTCATAAGCCATTTTAAGTCAAAGTGATGCGCCGGCTGCTACAAAAGTCTACTTTTTTCATTTAGGTAAAAAAAAAATTCTAACTGTTTTCTTAATGGACCATATTTTCGTAGCAGGATTAATGTGGAAAAAACACCATTCTCATGGTCACCAAGTCTGCATTTATTTGTTGAAACAGTAATATTTTGAATCATCATAGGGCTTTTACTTATATTATTTTATTATAATTTGAGATGCCTTGAAAATTGCAGCATTATTTAATGTGTTGACGTAATTTCCTATGAAACAGAAAGATACCCAGCAAGCATTTTCTGTTTTTTAAAGATGTCTAAAAGATGTCTAATAGATGTCTAAACATAATCGTCTTGGCTAAACCAAGGCTAAATTTGGGATGTCAGTAAAAATCTAATAGACGTCTAAGAATAGGCCAAAACTAGACTAGTCATCAAATAATCAGAAATGAATGACTACACATATAAAGTCTGTCTAATATTTTACAACTAGTCTAGATTTGGGCTATTCTTAGATGCCTATTAGATTTTTCCTGACAGACCAAGTGTCTTGTTTTGCCGAGTTGTCTAGGTTTAGATGTCTATTAGACATCTAAGCACAAAATTGTTTGCTAGGTATTGAGTAGCTGCTCCACATTTTACAAAAATAGTTCATTATTACGGTTGTTAAACCTGTCTTTAGTTGTCCTTTGTCAGTCAATGATCCTCTTGTCTTTGCCTTTGTCTGCCAGTATCTAAATATAAGGTATTTGGCTGGCTTATAGGTAAGTGAAAAATTCATTAGAAATTAATTTACATGTTCATTTTCCTAGAAATTGGCCCTAATATGATATGGTTGGTTTTGACCATATTTGTAATGGTTGTGAGTATTAATTTATTGTTGTGTTGTAGATGAAATAGATGCTAAATTATGATTATGTAGACAGATTTATGTGTATAATAATTATGTAAATAATTACACTAGACAAAGTTATGTTTTATGTAAAAGTACTTGTATAGTATGTCTTAAGTTATGTGTAAAGTAAGTACTGTTGAAGTCAGAATTATTAGTCCCCCAGAATTATTAGCCCCCCTGTTTATTTTTTCCCCCAATTTCTGTTTAATAGACAGAGGATTTTTTCAACACATTTCTAAATATAATAGTTTTAATAACTCATTTCTAACAACTGATTTATTTTTTCTTTGCCATGATGACAGTAAATAATATATTACTAGATATTTTTCAAGACACTTCTATACAGCTTAAAGTGGCATTTAAAGGCCTAACTAGGTCTTTAAATGTATAATTAGGTTAACTAGGCAGGTTAGGGTAATTGGGCAAGTTAATGTATAACGATGGTTTGTCTAAAAAAGAGCACCTTATTCCAAAAAAAGGATTATCTTAGAGGGGCTAATAATTTTGACCTTAAAATGGTTTAAAAAATTTAACTGCTTTTATTCTAGCTGAAATAAAACAAATACTTTCTCCAGAGGAAAAAAAATATTATCAGACAGACTGTGAAAATTTCCTTGCTCTGTTAAACATTGTTTGACAAATATTTAAAAAAGAAAAAAATCAAAAGGGGCTAATAATTTTTTTATTTCAATGTATAGTATATACTGTAGATAGTTAGTAGTAAGTATAGTTAGATTGCTGCGCCAATATGTCAAGTTATGTATAGGGTTAAAATAGCTCTTTCGTCCACTGTTGTGTTTATATTTATGATTATGTTTATGTATGTATTTATGACAATAAAGCTCAAATTGACTTGACATCACTTGAAAAGGGGCTTATAGTGTTTCTAGTTGTATTTTGTAGTTTAATATATATGAAAACACAGGCAGGAATTAATATCAACCTTCACATAAGCAGTTTTTAAAGTCCAATGGCATCCGTTCACTTAATAAGAATCACAGTAAGAGCTGAGTGATATGACAGGATGCATAAACATTCGATAAACACTAATTTAGCTTTTCACATTTGTCTGTTGTCTAATTAAAGACATGCACATCTGTATGTTGTTTCATTACAAATATACACTGCAAATTTTGCAATATACACGTTAAACTAACAAAAAGTATGTTTAAACAGACAATATGTCTCTTTTGAGGTGGCACTGAATGAATTTATAATCCATTCAATGCCACATTTTGCCTTTTGATGAGCTGCCTGCTTTACAAAACTGCTCTTTTACCTTTCCTTAAAGTACACATGAAATCAAAACTATCCATATTGATTTTGTTAGCTCACATTGCTAGTTTTGTGGTGAACAATAAATCTGTGCATATAAGAAAAATTGAAACTTGAAAATGCACTTGTTGGTTTTCAGTTAAATTCTGAGATTACATCTGTCTGACACCTTCAACTGTCTTTTTTGACAGCGCTATGACAACAAACAGAAATGGTGAGGAGGGTCTGTTAGGTTGTAATAACTCTCCTCAAACTCTTTTACCGATCTTTCTGAATAAAATGCCTAGTTTACTACATCCAATCAGCTTGCAGTAAAAACAAGCTACGCCCACTGTTTTCTCATTTAATATACATGTTTCTCTGCATTACAAGACAGATAATTCATGCAGACTTTAAAGACTGTCCCATTTTCAAATTAAGATTCCCACATGCATAAGTGTAATACTTGCTTTGGTAAACTTAAAAATAAAGGGTGGGATGAATTATTGAAGCAATCTCACTATTGAATGTGGCAAATAAAACATTACAAATTTCTAAATAAACCAAAACATATATGTCGATATGATGTTTGGTCTATAAAAAAATTTACATATTTTATGAAAATGGAACCAAACATGCGGATTGAAGAAGAATGATTCTTAAGTACAACAAATAATAATTGTTATATTAAAAACTAATTATATTATTCTTAAATTATTCAAGCTTTTTTCTATGTTTTTCCTACACTCTCAGAAATAAAGGTACGTGAGCTTTCACTGGGGTGGTACCTTTTCAAAACATACACATTTGTACTTAAAGGGTCCATATTAATACCTCGAAAGTATATACTAGTTCCAAAAAAAAAATTAAGAGGAACACTTTTGTACTTTTTAGGTACTAGTATGAACACTTGAGGTAATATGGATCTTTTAGGTACAAATTTGTACCTTTTAAAAAGGTACCACCCCAGTGACAGCTCACGTACCTTTATTTCAGAGAGAATATGATTTTTATTTCCATTGTAAAATAAATTCCATATTCTGTGATGATATGCCATAATTTGTCCTTTTTTTGCCAAATAATTTTGTCAGCTAAATACAAGCTAATGATGCAGTTAGCGCATAAATTAGATTAACTAACAATCACAATCCCATACTGTATGCCCACATTACATAAGAAAAACATAACTGAATATAAATGTGTGGCGTCTGGGTTCTCTGTGGCACGTGGATTGGGAAATCCTGATCTGATGATTCAGTCGGCTCATTTACCTCCCACTGATGGAGATGTGAGATGAAAGAAAGATCTTTCTGTGCCTGAACAATAAGCGACGGTGCTTTGTTGCATTGCACTGTTGAAAATCAACATTAGTCACACTGCTCATATGAAACTCTCCAGATTAAATTATCAGTATTTTCTTACTACATAAAAATTAGATATGTTAATTCACTCCCTTAGATACATTTTAAACTACATGATGGCATTTCTTCTTTACTGGTATCTGATTAATGTGTTTTAATGATCTGTCTTTTACAGATAAAGCAAAAAAAGAGGTCACAATGCAAAAAAAGTGAAACATTTGTTTTATCATATATCAATGGATCTAGCTTTCCAGTGCTGTACAACAGAGACACATGAATGGACATGTTTTATAGGTGTGTTCTCTTTCATTAATTCTGCCATTCTGTTAGCTTGTCTGGCATGTAATGCTGGTGTTAGCATTTTTACATGGTATATAACTTTTTAATCTTAACCACCCTTTAAAGGTTTTAATATACTCTGTTCCAAGCAGTCAGAACTGACATTATTCAATTCTGTCAGTGTTTGGCCCACATACAACAATGGCTGTGGGAACAATGCAGGAAGGAGGGAATCCATCCCTAGTCTGAGCCGCTGAGTTGTTGATGTCTCTAATCACTTTTTTTCTGCTCAGTTTGTGTTGTCAGGGATAACACAATTTTAACTGAATTTCCTGACTCTTTATTCAACGTGAAATATTAGAGCTGTCAAGGTGTTATAAAGTTTGACAGAGATATGAAGAGTGTATATGAGTCATAGTTCTGATACAGAATAACCAAACATCACAATGTGAGTACAACATGTGTGTGTAATGTTTATTCATTCATTTTCTTTTTCAGCTTAGTCACTTTATTAATCTGGGGTCACCACAGCGGAATGAACCGCCAACTTATCCAGCATATGTTTTACACAGCGGATGTCCTTCCAGCTGCAACCCATCACTGGGAAACACCCATACACCCTCATTCACACACTAATGTCAATTTAGCTTACCCAATTCACCTATAGTGCATGTCTTTGGACTTGTGGGGGAAACCGGAGCACCTGGAGGTAACCCACGCGAACAAGGGGAGAACATGCAAACTCCACACAGAAATTGTGTGTAATGTGTTTTATGTATATGTAACAGAGTCCAGCTGGCAAAATACTATGCAGGTAAACCTCAATCCTCTGACCTCTAAAGGTGCTCTAGTAACAGACGCTAGAGGCCATGATCTTTAGCCTCCTTGTTAGAGCAGCCGACTCCCATATAAAGAATCGCTGATTCAATCCCAGCTCAGACCAGTTTGGGAGCCGTAGGACTGGTGGGTTACATGTGGGGGCACGTCCGGGATGGGAGTGAGATTTAGGGCAGTGAGTGTAACAGGAAGCCAGTTAGCGAAGTGCTAGGCAGGTAAACCTTATTCCTCTGATCTCGAAAGGTGCTCTAGTGACATATGCTAGAGGTCATGGTCTTTAGCCTCCTTGTTAGAGCAGCCGACTCCCATGCCAGTTTGATCCCAGCTCAGACCGGGTTGGGAGCAGAAGGACCGGTGGGTTACTTATATAAACTGTTTCCGCAATTTCTAAAAAATTTTTCCACACATTTTTAACAATAGTTCATTATTCATTCATTTTCTTTTCGGCTTCGTCCCTTTATTAATCTGGGGTCACCACAGCAGAATGAACTTATCCAGCATATGTTTTGCACAGCGGATGCCCTTCCAGCTGCAACCCATCACTGGAAAACATCCATACACACTCATTCACACACATACTCTACAGACAATTTAGTTTTCCCAATTCACCTATACCACATCTTTGGACTTGTGGGGGAAACCTACGCAAACATAGGGAGAACATGCAAATTCCACACAGAAACACCAACTGACCCAGTCGGGCTTGATTGTGCTACCCACTGCGCCACCATACTGCCCTCTAATACCATTTCTTCTGTAGTCAATCAAATAAAAATATTGTTTAAGAGGGCTAATAATATTGACCTTAAAAATATAAAAAACTGATTTTATTCTAACCAAATGAAACAAATAAGACTTTCTCCAGAAAAAAAACTATTTAATAAGAAATACTGTGGAAAAATTCCTTGCTTAGTTAAATGTCATTTGGGAAATATTTGAAAAAGAAAAAAGCAAAATCATAGGAGGGCTAATAATTCTGACTTCAACTGTATATATGAGGATGCTGACTGTATTACACTATAGCAGTGCTTTTTTGAAAACATGTTTTTAGGATTACATCATGTTTGTTTGTTTGTTTTATAGCAGCTTTGCACTGGCAAACATGACGCTTGTTGTTACGCCTGCAGTGCTCTGACATTGAGTTGGATGGGCTTGTGAAACTTTGCATAACTTCTGACGTGTGCTCTAACAATAAAGAAATGGGAGGCAGAGGCTTGTTGTCACATGGGATACTTCTCTGTAACTATACAGTTTTGACTCATAAGTCCAATTATACCAATGTGTGTTTTCTCTGTAGCAAAGGGTTCGGTTACAAATACCAAGTTCAAGACTCTTGAAATGATATGTTTTGTGAAATCTGTCTTCTAAACTAAATTGTAATACCATCATAATGACTTTGGTCTTTTTATTTACTCCAGAAAATCCTTGCTTACTCTCTGAATATGCAGTTCAATTCATCTTTATTTTTATCGCTTTTACAATCTAGATCAGACATTTTCTTATGAAGGGCCAAAAACCAAACTTGACTGAGGGTTGTGGGCCAAAGTTAAATGTATTGCATTTAAGTTGCCATTGGTAATTTCCTAATTTCATTCATTCATACATTCATTTATTCATTCATTCATTCATTCATTCATTTTCTTTTTAGCTAAGTCCCTTTATTAATCAGGGGTTGGCACAGCGGAATGAACTGGCAACTTATCCAGCTTATTTTTTACACAGCGGATGCCCTTCCAGCTGCAACCCATCAACAGGAAACACTTGTACACTCTTACATGCACACATATACACTACGGCCAATTTAGTTTATTCAATTCACCTTTACTGCAGGTCTTTGAACTTTGGGGAAAACCGAAGCACCCAGAGGAAACCCACGCGAACACAGGGAGAACATGCAAACTCCACACAGAAATGCCAACTGACCCAGCTGGGGCTCGAACCAGCGACCTTCTTGCTGTGAGGTGATCATGCTACCCACTGGGGCACCTTGCTGCCCCAATTTCTTAATTTATTTCACAATATTTAAAAATAAATAGCAAAAAATACTTCAATTGAATTACCTAATGCATTATATCTTTTTACATCTTATAATGAATTTATTACAATAAAAACAAAAATTCATTACAATTCATGTTATAACACAATAAAGTTCAATGAGGTTTACACTAGTAAAGTTGCTAATAGTCTTGTGCATTGTCCTCTATTTGTCAAGTGACAGTATTTAGATAAAAAAAATAAAAAAATCTCATTAATTTATAACATTTAATTCAAGCGTTATTTTAGCTAGCTTCTTTGTAGCTTAACAATAAAACAAACTAAATGTCAAGTTAAATCAGAAATGACAATTTCTGTTAAATTAATTTAAATGAATACCTGTCATTCTCCCTTTCTTCTCAGATGGGACGGTGGGTTAAATCAATGGTTACCATGGGCCAATTTTGGCCCGCAGGCATTAGTTTGAGCATCTCTGATCTAGACTGTCAAAGCAGCTTAACAAAATTTCTAGTAAAACTTAAACAACCCCAACGTTTTTTTTTTTTGCTTTTTTTTTTTGTTTTTTTTTCAGAGTTCTTGTTGGTTATTATTAACACTGATAGCTATAATTTATTTTTTATAATACATTAAAGAATTTGACGATTTTTATTGATCAATTTAAAAATATATATATTTTTGAAAATAAAATACAACAAAAATAGCCTTATTTAGATTTTTCTTTACTTATTACTAGGCTAGATATTACTACCATTGAGTCTTTGTACTTGTGTAAATGTGTGTAAATTTATATTTATTCAGTTTTTAAATTAATTTCACTAATATTATAATGATATAATAATAGTAATATTAAAATGTTCATATAATTTACGTACAATACAGTTTGTAAAGTAATATTTTGTCTTTTTGTAGATATACGAGAGACTTGCTTTGTTTACCAAATAAGTGGATCTAATTGGATTTGCATTGTAAACATTAAATAAAAGTTAATTATTTTTTTATTTCATATATTAAGTTTTTAGTTATGATACTCCTAAAATCATACTGCATAAATCTGCAGATTTTTTACAAAATTCTCTGCAGAAATAGCAAAAATATTTGGCAGATTCTGTCCGGCCCTTTACTTATTGTTAGACAGAATGCCATACAAAATGTTAATGAAGTTCATCCTTTTCAATGATTTGTGTTTTTCAAATGTATTTATTTATTTATTTTTTTCAGCCGATATATTAATAAATAAAAAAAAAACTTTTTTTAACAAATAATTTTTGGTATAGGCTAGCTTATCTTTGATTTTTAAACCATACAATAAACACAAGTGAAAACTGCTTGCTCAGAATTAGGCTACGAGTAATTCACTGCAGCTCTCTGCCATGTCCCTTTTGGTAGTATGTTTTTGAAAACTGTGCCATACATAATTCACATAGCTACTAAGCCAAAAGAGTGTAGCCCTCCAAGTCCAACATATGGCATTGCCCATCGCCAATCCGTGGAGGGGGCATTTGTCTGGAGTGCCATTCAGACCAATGACAGCAGCATGTGGGCGTGTGTTGAGAGTGTGTGAGGTGCTTTTTGAGTTTAGTAAATGACTGCAGCAAGAAATACTGAGGGGCTGAGAGGCTTGTGAGCGATGGAAAAGACTCTGTGTGCTGAAATATCAACGTTTGGGCTTTTCTGACGAGGATTCGAGACAAAAACAAAATGAGCAGCGTCTCCTAACTGGACCAGACAATGGAAGTAGCTTCATGCAGCACTAACAATTCACCCCTGGGAAACAAGTACGCACTAAATCAGACTACCTCAGCCAGAGGTAGCTAAAACTAACGTGTGGCTCGAAAGCGACACATTTCTTCATTGGGATGCATGTACAAAGAAGCGCGGAGGGAAAGAGCAGTCGCGTATGTATATTTCCCCAATGACTTTGATGGCTGTGAGGAGGTATAGTGTATAGTTTCGTTTCTTTCAAATGTTTGCGATGGAGCGTCTGTGAATATTCTTGGCGACTGCGCATATGATGCTGCTATGGATCGTCCGGAATGAACATCTGAATTTATCTCGTCGAGTTTTTTCCACAGCGCCGCTTCTTCCACCTGAAATTCCGCAACCCGCGTGAAACAGGAGCTCCGCTTCACCTTCACAGTCGCTGGGAAAATGACCAGCTCGTCTGTATGCTCTTGAGATTTGTTTGGCCTTTTTGGGAATCTGAAACAAGCAAAAGGACGAATTGTTCACCTCAGAAGTGTGAGAAGAAGGAATTGTAGGGCGCGCTGAGCTGTAGCTTAAACTACATCTACTCATCTTCAACCTGACACAATGTTCGCACTCGGGATTTATTTGTGGGAAACTATTGTATTTTTCAGGTACGTATCACCTTGTTTTGATGTAAAAGTGTTATTGTTTTTTATCCAAAGATATTATTTCATTGTTTTCCATTGACAGAGATGGTTTGTTTAGCTACTTTTCCTGAATATGTTCTATTTAATAAGGTAGGTGCGATGTCATGTAACGTTAGCAGTGATTGACTCTTTGGCCTGCTGGTTCATCTGATGAAATATAATGCCTGCTAATTAAAAATAAACTAAGTCATAATTCCGTGTCATTCATCCAATTCAGAAGAAGTAAGGATTCCTTTTAAACTAGACTAAACAGCGAACACTAGTGGTCATTCAGTGGATAGAAAGTTATCAACAGGCTTATGAAGGTGTCACTTACCTATAATATAACAAATAAGTGGAAGCAAAATAATTTTCAGGATAATTGATTTAACTTTTTTCTCACTTATAATTTCTGACTGTAAATCTATAATTTAATCAATTGTGCAGCTCAGACTTTTAGCAACCCTTATGCACTTAGCGATAAACCGACATAAAGATGCACTAGCAGTTTTTGTATTGTGTTGTGTAAAAACAACGTCATAAATAATTATTAGTATTTTGGTTATTATTATTATTATCATTATTATTATTATTATTATTATTTTATTGGTAGAAAACGATCAGGCTCTGTTGCTATGGTTACATCGCCACGTAACATTGATTACCAAGTATTTAATACGCAATGAAATTGTAAACTTTTAATTAGTATTGAAACTATTTTAAAATGCTTGTGAAATTACGTAAAAAAATACTTAAATTTTTTTCTTTGGCACCGTAAACCTTATTTAGCTGAGTGAAAGCCTCCATAATTTCCAGCCTAAACAATGGAAACTGTCTAGTGGAATATATTTGAAATATTTTTTAACACCCAATATTTGTTTTTGTTTATTATACACGCATTCGTAAAACAACTGGGTCATATTCATGACACTAAGATATAGGCCTGTTTTTTTTTTTTTTTTTGCACAATTAATAATTTGCAGATGCAATCTATTTCAAGCTCCAGACTAATACTCCACATATGGATTATTAAATCAAAACACAAATGATCTCAAGAATACTCTATAAAAACAAGCGTATTGTGAAGGGATTCACCTTATCTGGCCAGTGGCTTGCAGTAATTATTTTGCATTCTATGGGCACTATTTAGTTAATGAACTAGAATCAGGATATTGCAGTCTCAGCTCTTGCTGCTGAACTTTGCAGAGCCTGTTAATTGATATCTCTTTCCTAGTCTCAGCCTACACCCCAACCTCATTTCACATGCAGATGTATTACTAAGCATTGATCACTCTGTCAATGCTAATGCCATTGACGAATACAAATTGTACACAAACATAATTTGCTCTATCATTTGAATCTCTCTAATTGATTTCCATATTAGCGTGCACATTTTTTTGTCCATGCAGGAATTGTCTTGTGAGAGGCTGCGGTGTGCATGTCACCAGAGCTACTAAAACTCAGTGCATGCATAAACACACATGATGTTATGTCATTGTGATGTCATACTAACATATGCAGGTAGCATTGTGCAGTAATCCAATCAATGGCAGTAGTCAATATTAGGCATGGGCCAGTATATGATTCTGATGGTATGATAACCTTGGATAAAAATATCAAGGTTTCACAGTATTATGATTACTGCTTTAAAATATATTCTTGTTAAATGTCTCTTTTTGTAAATGTGTACACACAATGTATTTTATTTTGAGAAACATTTAAAATATTTTGGAGCAGTAAACATGTCAGGCTAAATATAGTTTCAAATACACAGATTTCTTTACATGTTAAACCGGCATCTTTGGATATATTTTCTGCTGGAGATACTGTTGTCCTAAAAAAATGTAAATAAAAAATACTTTTTATTACATAGGAATGGTATAACAGGAAATGTTGGCGGTTTTAAAACCTTGACTTTTCCAAACTGCGGTAACCTTGAAAACGGTTATCGTCCCATGCCTAGTCAATATATACACTTTATAATACATATGCTGAACATGCCATATTTTATTCCAATGAAATCCACCAAATTACTACTAAAATATTATATTAATCTAACATTTGAAGAAATATCAATATATCAAGTCAAATTCAATACAATTGTTTTAAATTATGCTACATAAACAGTAAAAAGTATATACACAAATACTTGGGCTGTGCGATTTGGGGAAATGATCTAATTACGATTTTTCTGACAGATATTGTGATTACGATTGGATTTGCGATTTAATTTTGTAGTCAAGCTTCAGGTCAATAATCTGCAAGCCGTGGCAACAATTCTGCGACAGCTCTTAAAAATTATCTGTTTTTGTTTGGTGTCTGTGACTTTGAAACCCAAATATTCCTGTATTACCGATGTCCTGTTTTTCTTTGATATTAATTTGTCTATTAATGCTTCTGAAGCAGCAGACTCCACTATCCCAATTGTCCGAGCTTTCCTGTTTGTTTGTTTGTTTGTTTTTTTGTGGGCGTTCCGCATAGTTCGGTTGCGCAAATCTGATTGGACAGAACGAAAGTGTGCTCACTCAATTGGCTAGTAAGACTCACACAGACGGCAGTCACACATTTGCTCCGAGCGAGGAAAATTACATAATGCAAATATAATCCATATCACAGCCTCTTGCAACATTTCAAATTATGATTGCGATTCGATTTCGGTTAATCGCACAGCCCTAATAAATACTATTCTAAAATGATGAAGGAAGCAATTGAATTCTATAAATTAGTTTCATACTATTTGCTGCATTCTAGTAGTAAAGGATGTGCCATCATAACCATTAAAATAAGTAATAATATGAATGCTTTGTGTTTGTGCTGTACTGTAGGTTTTGTATAGGAAGATTCAGAAAAAATGAAAAAGCAAGGGCTTTTTGTAGTCCTCCTTTGCCAATGTCCTTGTACTCCCCCCTTTTTTGTTTATTAAGTATATAATGTCATCTGAGTGCCAGTTTTCATGAAAACCCGGATGTGCCTCTGCATTTACTTTAGTGTTTTTCTGCCAAATATCTTGATGATAAAAATAATGCATTATGAAATAATTTTTATTTGTTTCAATTAATTACTAAAATACTTACTGGCATCAGTTACTTATTAGCATCAGTTTATTTTCAGTCTCTCTGGTAATTATATGTAAACAGGTAGTGACAGCAATCGAACTAAAGCAGATGCATATACTGTACACTCTCCAATTCCCTCATTAAAAGTGGATGTAAATGACTGAAAAGATGCCTAGTTCAATATCTGAAGAACAAAAAGCCTATGTATAGTCAGTTTATTTTTAGGAAGGTTTGTTCCCAACTGCTGAAGCCTCATTAATAATCAAAGACAGAATCATACCACAAATAGCACTGACCCATCACTAGAGATGCTCTTTTTGATTTCAGATCGTTTTTTATGTTTGAAAAGGTTTTTATTCATCGATATATGCGGTAGTTGTTGGAGCACCTTTGGGCTTGTTCTGAAATGTTCTCTTCTGTCCTTCAGTTTTGTAGCCGCATTGACAAATTGAGTACGGCTTGAAGAAATGCCATCTTGGTGCCAGAGAGGCCTTTGATTTCTTGAGTGTTACACGATCAATAGGGATTGTGTTCATCAGTGGTCCTAAGAACATAATGAGCTACACTTAGGGCTAATGATTGGATCCTCGCATTAAAGTATGCAGGTCTCTGGGTTGTTTGCATATATTTTCTGGCAGGATGCTCTGGTTTGGTTCCTGCTGCATCAGCAGAAAGATCAGGCCCTCTCCACTGCCATGACCGGCATCGATCAAGGTTCATTTGTTCAGCGCTGCCTTGATCAGTGAAACCATTATTTACGAAAGATGCACATTACAGTATGTATCCAGCTGACTCTCTCCTGTGTCAGTGCTATGAGATGGCTATGCAGGGAAGCAAAACTAATAGAGAATGTATCCTCAGATTTCACAGTGTCACAAAGAATGGCGTGTTTGCGTGAAGAGCCTATAGTGATGGAGAAAAGCTGTGGGAGAGACTCAATAATCTGGCATGCCATGGCTAATCTCATTATGCTGGCATTGCAGAATTGTACATTAAACACAATGAAATGTGTTTCTTAACGTGTGAGAAACAATCAACGCGTTATTTGACTAAAGCTGGATTTATTTGATCAAACGAGCTGTGTTAATTTATTACAATTGAAAATAACTGTTTAGTGTTTTAAAATGTCATTTACTGAGATGACAAAGCTTTTATTAGACATTCTTCACATGAGCATTTAAAAATCATTCTAGTCAGATTATCAGGTATTGTGTTCAAGACAGTTGCTGTTGTTGTTTTTTATTTTAATATTGTTTATTGTTTGTTATTATTATTATTATTATTATTATTATTATTATTATTATTATTATCAGTAACATGATTTTATATCAGATATATATTTATCAGATATATGTTTTATATATACAGTTGAAGTCAGAATTATTAGCCCCTCAGAATTATTCCCGCCCCCTGTTTATTTTTTTCCCTAATTTCTGTTTAACAGAGAGACGATTTTTTTTAACACATTTCTAAACATGATAGTTTTAATAACTCATTTCTAATAACTGATTTATTTTATCTTTGCCATGATGACAGTAAATAATATTTGACTAGATATTTTTCAAGACACTTCTATACAGCTTAAAGTGACATTTAAATGCTTAACTAGGTTCATTAGGTTAACTAGGCAGGTTAGGGTAATTAGGCAAGTTATTGTATAAAGATTCTGTAGACTATCAAAAAATATAGCTTCAAGGAGCTAATAATTTTGACCTTAAATGTTTTTAAAAAAAAATTAAAACTGCTTTTATTCTAGCCGAAATAAAAGAAATAAGACTTTCTCCAGAAGAAAAAAATATTATCAGACATACTGTGAAAATGTCCTTGCTCTGTTTAGCATCATTTGGGAAATATTTAAAAAAGAAAAAAAATTCAAAGGGATTCTAATAATTCTGATTTCAACTGTATATAATAATAATAATAATAATAATAATAATAATAATATTGTCAATACAATTTTTAAAATTAAGTTATTATTATTGTTGCTATTATTATGATTATTATTAGTATTATTATGTATTATTATTATTTATTGTCATTGTCGTCATTATTATTATATCTTTAATTTAATTATTATAATTATTAATATAGTTATTATTGTTGTTGTTGTTGTTGTTAGTAGTAGTAGTAGTATTTGTATTATTATTATCAATGGTGAAAACAGTGCTGCTTAACTTGCGCTTTTAGTTTCTGTGATGCAGAAAACAGATGCAATTGTGGAATCCAGTCATAAAAACAGAATTAGGTGATAATGTCAAATGTTGTGGAATTTGGAAAATTGTGCATGAACAAATCAGAGGAAATACTTAATATTGTGGACTGCTGTTCTTTAATATTAAGTCTCAAAAGGACCATTTAAATATAAAGTCAGCATGTTCTCTGTTTTAATGAATGGCTATGCTTCATTTACACACTTATGGAAACACACATGATGCTTGTGCCTGTGGTGTTTACAGAAGTCTGCCTCCTCAGCATACCAGTAGAGGAAATGAACGTCATCTCTAGAGCTGCTCTTATAGACACGTCACAAGTTTTGCATCATTTTATTTGAGAGAAACACAAAGAGAAACTCAAAAGTCTTCACAATGCACAAAGAAAAAATGTTTGGTTTTAACGTGAAAAAAAGAACACAAATTAGGGCAAATTTTAGAACCAAATTTAAAAACTAAATTTTCTGCTATATACAGTTGAAGTCAGAATTATTAGCCCCCTTGGAATTTTTTCTTTTTTTTCCCAAATGATGTTAAACAGAGCAAGGACATTTTCACAGTATGTCTGATAATATATTTTCTTCTGGAGAAATTCTTATTTGTTTTATTTCGGATAAAGTTAAATTTTTTTAAAAAAACATTTTAAGGTCAAAATTATTAGCCTCTTTAAACTATATATATTTTTTAAGACAGAACAAACCATCGTTATACAATAACTTGCCTAATTAACCTAACCTGGGGTGTGTTTCCCAAAACATGATGTAACTCGTGGCTGAACTGTCATAGTACGATGGGAAAGAACGATGTAGTGACGAGTGTTTCTCAAAACCCGTAGTTTCTCTGTTACAGATCCATCGTTTGAACCACGTTAGTTATAACGTAAAACGCCCATAATGATGCTCTAAATGGGGTGGTAACAACTTCTAACCAAGAAAAAACACATATTTTCTTTGTGCAAATTATATTGTTTTACACGCATAAAAAAACATCCAATATTACTTTTGGTAAAAACATGCACTCGTTTTCCATATTTCCATATTAATTGATATGTGTATATATATATGTATGTAAATGGCTCATATAGAACCTATATTTCCTTTACAAATAATATTGAAAACATTCCACATTCCACAAAAGCTTACACGTATTCTCATGATAAATCATATAAATAAATAAATATTGAGGCTTTATTTATTAAGAAATGAAATGTAATATATATTATTTATTACAAAAAAAATCCTATTTTAATAATAATATTAATTATATTAATGATGATGATGATGATGATGATGATATTTATTATTAATATTTTATTATTATTAGTATTATTAATAATAATAATAATAACAAGTAGGATATTGTTTATTTTTTTATTTTTTTTATAAAAAAGTCTACTTCTACAATTTGACACATGCAAACCACTGCAGAAATGTTTTAACCAACAGCCCCATGTCATATACAGTACAGATACATTTCTTATTAAATAACCCATTATAAATTAAAAGCATTATTGTACGCTATGTTTTTTTGTTTTCACAAGCTTTGGAGACGTAACGTAAATTCCGCTTTTAAATAATAAATAGGTCACCTATAGCTTTTGTCATAAGCCACGGCTGTTTAAAATGACATCAATGTTTTCAAAGTGCACTGCGAAGGGAGCGCAATTGTAAATATGAAGATCGCTAAAACTGAACTGTAAAAATACTTTGAAAGTTAATTACACTTAAGAAAGATGACCTAAATGTTTTTTTTTTTATCATTCCAAGTTTTAATGTTAGAATGTTCTAAATGAATAGGGCATAGAGGGGACAACTGGGAATAGAACACAGCCGGAAACTATGTTTCTAACTATAGCTCCAGAAGTGTAGTTGCATGTGTACAAGTTTGCGACGCAGTTCGTTGGATCGACGGATTTGGGAAGCACCAAATCAATGAACTATGTTTGTATTGACTGAACTCACGACTTTAGTTGGCTAATCATGGTTTTCGGAAATGCACCCCTGCCTAGTTAACCTAATTAACCTAGTTAAGCTTTTAAATGTCACTTTAAGCTGTATAGAAGTGTCTTGAAATAAGTTATTAAAACTATTATGTTTAGAAATGTGTTAAAAAAATATTCTCCGTTAAACAAAAATTGGGGAAAAAAATAAACAGGGGGGCTAATAATTCAGGGGGGTTAGTAATTCTGACTTCAACTGGTTTAATAGAGCTATTTTGGAAAGACATCTTGAATTTAGACTGATCGTGGTGATTTTGTAAGGGTGTAAATCATGATTGAAAAATAATAAACAAATTGCAAGCAAAAATAAATGCAATAGAGCAATGAAAAAAGTAAAAGAACAGACTTTATGGTTTTCTGGAGAGTCAAACAGTACAGATACAGAAATCAAATAATCAAATGTGATGTAAAACATAAAAAAATTATATAATACAATTAACTTCATTGTATTATTAATTCAGTTGAAAGTTACAAATGTTGTAGCCGAATGCTTTAAACCAGGGGTGCTCAACCCTGGTCCTGGCGATCGACCTTTCTGCTGATTTCAGCTCCAGCCCTGATCAACCACACCTGAACCAATTAATTAGAACGTGAGGAGCGCTTGATAATTACAGGCAGGTGTGTTTGATATGGGCTGCAACTGAAAACTGCAGGAAGGTTGATCGCCAGGAATAGGGTTGAGCACCCCTGCTTTAAACTCTTTTGAAATGCCTTTAAAACACATGCAAAGGATAACGTTTCACTCTGTTTTAATTCATCTTTGCAGTGACTACACAAATCTCATGTATTCTAAATTGTGGTGCTGATCAACTCTAATAATCCAAACTCAACATTGCATATTCTGCCATGTTAATATTGTGGATGCACACATTGTGATATCGATGATGAAACGATGTATTGTGCAGCCCTAACACAAATATAGACCTATTACTTAGGGATGTCTGATCAGTTTGTAATGAAGTTTACGGCCACCTGGCCGCCGGGAAGAAGGAGGTGGAGAACCGACGCTGGTTTAAATAAATATTTATTAATAAAAAGGGGACGGCAGCTCCTCACGGAGACTGCCGTCAAACTGAAAGCAAAAGTAAAACATGTCCGGGCCCGGTCCTCTCTCTCTGTCCTCTGCCATCGTTCCTCCTCTTATAGTCCAGAGCTCCTTCCAAGGGATTGAAGGCAGGTGCCCGCCACAGGTGCATCTCATCTGTGGCGGGCCTCGTTTCGCTCCCACGGCTCTCGGCCACGCCCCCTCGCCACATACCCCCATCTCCCCTCACAGGCCGGGGGCACCCCGTGGCTGTGCATACTCCGGGGGGGGGGGGGATTTGGCGCCACAGCACCCGCGAGACCTATATGAGACGGGCCGAGAGAAAAGGAGATGGAGAAAAAAGGAGGAAAGACAGAGTAGACAGAGGGGGAGAGAGAAAAAAAAAATTGGGGTTCGGTTCTCCAGACACGCTGCCACTCGGTCCTCAACCAACTGAGAGAAGTGACGACATGCTGGGAGCCCTGTGGAGGAATCTATCCACCCGTCCGTCTTCTGGTGTCCGGCAGTGGTTCTCCTGACTGGCTGGCGGCATTTCTGATCTCCTGCTCCGCTCCCGCTTCGGTGGAGGACGCAGGCTTCAGCATCATGGCGGATCGCGGTGACTCCCCCCGGGCTTTCTGGGATGGCTCCCTTCAGCTCTTTCCCATCCGGGAGCTGGGAGACGGCAGCAGGCAGATCCTTCCTCGCCAGCCTCAGGCCGCCCCGGCACTCTGGCAGACGAACGGGTTTCTCCCCCACTCGGGTTAACTCCCGAACACTCGCCCTCCTCCTCAGCGGCAAGGGCAACTGGACGACGTGTCCCTCCTTCTCCCGGGTTTTCGGCACCACTGTAATGAAGTTACGGCCACCTGGCCGCCGGGAAGAAGGAGGCGGAGAACCGACGCTGTTTAAATAAATTTTATTAATAAAAAGGGGACGGCAGCTCCTTACGGAGACGGTGAGTATCTAAATTTAAACCTGATCCGATACTTCTATAATGTAGACGCTTACTCTACAAGACGAGACAAGACACGAGATTGGGGTGATGATAGATATGATAGAATTTATGAATGGAAAAAAATATTTTATTCAACAAATTGCTAAACTATTTAGGTGTTTTTTTATCAACTTGTAATGAACGTTATTTAACTTCTATTTTAATGAATTCTATGCAATAAATGCCAGGCAGACGCTGCAAATTTTTTTCCTACTAATAGGTGTGCAAAGCACTTTATCTGCCTTCAATCAAATCCTGCCTTCAATCTTCCGTGCTTAATTCACCCTCACGCTCCATCATAACATACACAACTCATGAGACAACTTTTTACCTGGACGAGAAATCTTGTTGCGATTTAATCTCGCGGGATCTTGTCAGACGAGATCTTGTCACATCCCTAATACATATATATATTAGTCCTGATCGGGAGGTAATGATTCTGATTCCGATCGAGTCTGAAACCATGTGATCGGGCCCGATTTCCGATCACGTGATCGGATCTGGACATCCTTACTATTACTACTGTAGAGTTGAATGTACTTTAACAAACAGTAGTTTGACAGATTTTTTTAAAATACAAACAACTTAAAAAAAAGGACAATAAAGTAAAAAAAGAAAGAATGAAAAACAAAAATAATCAAAACAACAAAATAGCAATGACAATTCCCAGTTGATATTAATAATAATAATAACAACAACAACAACAACAATAATAATAATAATAACATAATAACAGCAGTGACGCACTGGCGCAATAGGTAGGGCTGTCGCCTCACAGCAAGAAGGTCGCTGGTTCGAGCCTTGGCTGTCAGTTGTCGTTTCTGCGTGGAGCATGTTCTCCCTGCATTCGTGTAGGGTTTCCTCCAGGTGCTCTGGTTTTTCCCACAGTCCAAAGACATGTGGTACAGGTGAATGGCTAAATTGTCCGTAGTGTATGTGTGTGAATAATTGTGTATGAGTGTTTCCCAGAGATGAGTTGCAGCTGGAAGGGCATCCGCTGCATAAAACATGCTGGATAAGTTGGCGGTACATTCTGCTGTGGTGACCCTAGATTAATAAAGAGACTAAGCCGAAAAGAAAATTAATGAATAAATAACAATAACAACAATAATAGTTTTTAAGGAATATCATACAATTATCATGACCATTTTAACTGGGAATTATATGCAAGTAATCTACTCTACACCTACATGTACAGATTTAATCTTTATTGCCACTTTTTATTCTTAAGCTTTTTATGTTGATAAATGCTAACCCTTATCACCCTTGTATGGAAGCATTTGATTAAAACTCAATTGAACATGTTTAGGTGTTCTCCAGACACATTTTAGCTTTAAAAGACACACACGGAGGAGCAGCATTTCCTGGAGTATTTCCCTTTATGATGCATCCACATTTAAATGCCATGCACTTCTCCTGTTTAATAGTTACCCGACACCAGCAATTGTTAATGAGCAAAAAGAATAATGATGTGCGGAGCAGGAAAAAAAAAGCCTGACTATTGGTTATTTCCAAAACAATGGATAGTCGGTGACGCAGAAAGTCAATGGACATGAAAGAATAATGGATATCCCGCCAAAACAGTTAGACAGGATTCAGTGGCTGGTTAAGAAAATAGAGCAATTCCCCCCAAAGAAAGACCCATGAAATTGGCAAGAAAAGGACCATGTCTCAAGGACTTAGGTGAAATCAATATACCACGGGCTATTTTATGATTATTATCTTCCATTTTTGTCAGACACACTAATGTTGGATGGAAAAAAATGTCTATTGTTCCTTTGAGTTTACAGCAGGAGGACTTGAATGAGTCGATACATATTAAAGTCCATCATGTACAGGGACTTGGCAATTAAATGCAGGGCAGATAAAGAGCCCTATGGAAGCAGTTAAAATGCGACTGAAAGTGTTATAGGCTAAAAAGCCTGTGGGAGAAGTTAAGGTCAGTTAGTGACCTGACACCGAACGGACATCTACACTGAGGTGTCAAAAGCACACTGTTAGCACTAATTAAGCTCTAATGGATCCCATTGCTAATGAAGCCACTGATACTCGTGTATGACAAAGACTCATTTTTATCTTCTTTTATGGATTCTTCTTTAGAGCTTCGTGTCTGGATATTTAAATCCAAAGCTCTTTTTCCCCAATTGTTTAATAGCAGTATTAAAAATGACAGCATGTGATGTAACTGTGCGTTTCAGCTCGAAATAAAATAAGTGACTGGAGTCACAGATATCGCCGTGCCTTAGGGAAGAAAAAGTAATAATTAAAAAAGAAATCTCATAATGCAGCGCTCGTGCTCCTCTGTTTTTAATGCACCCATCTTTCTGTCGTTTCCACAGCCTGGCAGCATCCCAACAAGCAGCGGCTCGGAAAGCTGCATCCCCAATGCCCCCCTCAGAATTTCTGGACAAGCTAATGGGAAAAGTGTCCGGTTATGATGCAAGAATCAGACCTAATTTCAAAGGTAAGTCTATCCACCAAGACACTGCTGGATATCACAGGAATGTAGCCAAGCGGCATTTTGAAAAGTGTTTTTTTTAAACAGATGTTTAGCCCCTAATAACGCATTTGGGTAACTTAAAAATACAAAATATGCAGTGTTTCTTAAAGCACAAATATTTTCAAATGCTTTTTTTTCAGTGGGGTTTTTTCTTTATCTTTTTTAAATTAATAATTCTAAGCATTAACATTTTGAGAATTTTGGATAAAAAAAATTAAGTGTTTTTTTAAACTCATAATTTGAAAACCATGTGAATTTAACCCCTAATAACAAAAAAAATTATAAAAATAAAAAAACATTATAAAATGTGCAGTATTTTTCTAAAAACACACATATTTGCAAAAAAGATTTTCTTCAGTGTTTTCTTCCTTTTAATAGATAATCATTACCATGTAATTCTAAGCATTAACATTTTGTGTTCAGGTCATTTTGGATCCAGGTATGTATGGAGTAAAGAATGGCAAAATAATTTTTTGTAAAATTATGTCTGAATTAATATCAGTATTACTATTGCATTAGTATTAGTAGAAAAGTAAAAATAAAAGGCAATATACAAAAGTTAAATAAATTTACTTTGTTCTATAACTTCTTAGAGTAACATTTATGCTATTTTGGTGTTATTTGTTAAATTAAATATGTTTTTTCATTCATTTTGACATCTCAACAGTTTTTATTTGAGTTAAACAATATGTATTCATACACTGTAAATGAGACTTTATGATCGGTTAGTTCTGACAGCATATGTTTTTAGTTCATTGAAACTTATTAAACTAAGTTAATCATGTTCTAACTTAATTTTTTATTTAAGTTAAGCAGTTTTAAGTCAGTTGAACATAGCATAAGTTCAATGGACTCATAAGGTTAATTAGATTCAGCTTAAAAATTTAAGGCCACCAGGATTTTTTCATAGTGTACAAATTAAATTTCTTCCCAGTTAAACAAGTATACAATTTACAGTGTGTAATTTCACATTTCAAAGAATTTAGCAATTTTTAATCATACAAAAATAGTTAAATACGGTATTAAAATGGGAAAATTGTGACATTTTGAAGTATTTAATTTTAAACTGATTTTATTATAATATATAAAATGTTACATATGATGTTTATAGTATAGTTATATGTTAATTATAATGTTTTCTCCCTAAAAATGTTTTTCAGATGATGTTTTTTTAGCATATTCCATCTAAAAGTGTTTTATTATTAATTCTGAAGGCTATTTAATAATAATTAAAAAACTGTTTCTACCTCAATGCATGATTCATACATAATAATATATCATATTATAAATACTTCGCCAGGAATAACATGTACATTAGTTATATTAGGAAACCTGCTCCAAAGCTGGCTACATTCCTGTTTACGGTCCATGATCTTGAATCATTATCCTGAGTGAATGTCTATGGTGGTGCTCTGTATCCTGTATATTATATTGACGTGTGCTGGCACTGTTAGAAATAGACACCCAAGATGCATGCCAGAGGTCTCCTCATATTCAGCAACATATTAATGTCAGTCATTGCAAATTATGGTCTTGCCTGTTCTTAAGCTATTCTAGGGAATACACAACAGATTTTTAAAGGTATTCAAGTAAAATGGAAATATAAAAATGTTTTTAAAAAGATGAAATTTTTATTTAGTAGATTTACAAATTATAATTTGATAACTACAAAAAAAGTTTTTAAAAAATATATATTCAGTATGTGTTGTGGAAATATTTCTGACAACATTGTGTGCACATATTGACTTAAATGCACTATTAAATGGCAATGTGGATTAGTTCCTCAAAGAAAAAAGAAAATACACATATATACAGTGCTTAGCATAAATGAGCACACCCTTCACAGTAGGCATGGACCGATATGATTCTGATGGTATGATAACCTTGGATAAAAAATATCCTGGTTTGACGGTATTGTGATTACTACTCTAAAATATATATATTTCTTAAATGTTTGGGTGAAAAAAATTTTTTCCCCCATTTGAACACAATATATTTTATTTTGAGAAACATTTATTCTATTTTGGAACAGTAAACATGTCAGGCTAAATAATTCAAATGAATCATTGACTTCTGCTGTCTTCATTAGTTTCAAAAACACAGATTTTTTACAATTTTAAACTGTATTTTTACTGTATCTTTTCTGCTGGAGATACTGTTGTCCTATAAAAAAAAAAAAAAAAGTGTAAATAAAGAAATCTTACATATACCATATGAATAGTATAGCACAAATTTTGGTGGTTTTAAAAGCTTGACTTTTCCAAACCGTTGTATACCTTGAAAACGGTTATCGTCTCATGCCTACTTCACAGATCTCTCTTTTAAAATTATATTTTCTATAGGATGCCTGTACATTAATATATTTGTTCATATACTGTATATTAGATCAATCCGTATCAAAGCCAAATCTGGAACTAATCTAACAAAAAAAAACTTAAGAGCACAGAAATTAGTACAGCCAACGTATTAGTTAATACGTTGGAGAAAATATTAAATAAAATGTTAATAACCCCAAAAAATCAAGAGAAACATAAACTATATCAAATTTAGCTGAAATGTTTCCGTTTGTAATTTGAATTTAAATTTAATTTTGCACTGTTGGGGATGTTTTTATCCACTCAGGGGTGATTTTGAGTCTCAATTTGGCCATAATTGTTACTGTGTTTCAGCTAGTGGAATGATTTTTGGTTACAAATCTTTTTTATTATTATGTATTGTGAAAACACATAGACATATATTTTAAGAAAATGCTTTAAATTTGACAAAAAACAAAACAAAAAAACTCAACAATACATTCTGGGCAAATTTACTACTCTTTTGTTGTTCAAGATGAAAACATCCACTAAATTAAAGTACTGTAAAAAAGAATCAGATAAATATATACATAAATCATTGACTTTGATACATTGTTTTTTCCGTAATTTACTGTTGATGGCTGTTTTTGCCCCATTGATTCCATTATAACCACATTTTTTTTATTACAAAACCATGATACCATATAATCAAGAATTTTAGATTATTGATGGTTTTCTCTATTGGGAAGAGGTCAAATTTGTAATTTTTATTCTGTTGAATATCAGTTGGCACCATTAACCCTTTTGATAAGCTTGTGCAAAAAAACAACATAGTTTCTTAAGTTTATATGGAGTATGACAGCAAATTAAAGTGTGTGTCTGTGAAAGTGAGAGTGACTTTTGCACAATTACCTTGATGTGTCTGAGAAAATCTAGATATGCATCTCCACTCTCTGAATAGAGTAAATAAAAACAAAGACTGTGTATTTATGCACCATCAATTGTGGTTATAATAGAAGTCAATGGGGCAAAAACAGCCACCAACTGTAAATTAGGGGGAAAAAATGAAAATCTAGCAATGCATCAAAGCCAATGTTGTTAATAATCATTCACATGTCCAAGACTGTGATAAAAGGTAAAAAAATCCAGTCCACAATTATGTTTTATATTGAAAATTCATAATTTTGTGTGGGTTTTTTTCACCAAATCAGTGACATCATTTATGAATTTGGCAATTAAAGAGTTAAAGTCCTGTAATTTTTAAAAACATTTAGTAGTTTTGATCAGGACTGTGGTTGATTAACAGATTAATAAAAAAAAGAGAAAAATATTTATCTGATGTATTTTTACACCAGTTTAACTTAGTGGATGTTCTCATCCCGAACATAACAAAAGGTAGTACATTTAAACAGTGCACAAGGGTTCAATGTATTTTATTTCTATTCCTAAAGATGTCAGGTGACCAAGCTTTAAATGGATATAACTGTTTAATAATAAAAAAAATATTGTCTGCATTCACTGAGAAATGGATGCAAATCTTCATTTGGAAGAATAAAGGGTGTACTCCTTTATGCTGAGCACTGTTTATTTGCTTTTATGTGTATATATATATATTCAATTTAATGTGAATATTCATCCCTCTTTAAAAATAAAATTTGAATGCATATTGTTTATTCGAGATGAATGTATCAGATGTGTGATTACTGTGCATGCGTGTTAACCAGTAACACTTTATAATAAATCAAGCAAGCGATGTACTGACATTCTATAACGCTTAACAAATCATTATTGTTGTACGTTGAAACATGAAGTACTGATCTGTTAAGCTTTATATTAAGCTGCATTATATCTATATCACTAAACATTATTATAAAGTGTTCTCGTTTGATTTGTTTAAGCAGTAACACTAATGCAGTATGCTAAATTATGTTTCAAAAAGTAACCTGTAATCTGACAAATGTCTACACTTTGTATGTGTGTACATCTGACTCTTCCTCTGAAAGTCGTAGGTAGGTAAAAGCATTACTGAATGATAGGAACATTACAGTAATGTATTCTTAGATACTTTGTCTGAACTGTTAAACCTGCTTGAACGCTTAAATGGCAAACGACCCCCCCTGTCTGGTTTTGAGAGGCCTTGCATCTTAACCTTGCTCGTGGCAACGGATTTATTTCTTTTATTTATTTATTTTTTGTTGACAGCCAGTGCTGTGATATGGGGAATGAATTCTGACATCTTAACTTTTGCTGTTTGCTGATTTTTGCTGCAACCTTGTTATGGTGAACATCGTCATATTGCGGAGTTTGTTGATTGTTTTCTTACTGAAAATTACTCTGAAATAGAAGATATTCTCAAAACTCCGCATTGTGGCCTTATGTGTGATTTACAGATCCAATCTAAATCATTAACGTATTTAATTCCACATTTTTCTTCCTTGTAATTTGCCGTTTAACACATTTCACTCCTCGGTGATATTATGCTGCTTAAATTAGGTTTGAACTTGGGGATAACAGCTTAGTCAGATTGCATTGTGTTATAATTATCTTATATTACCAGTCACAATACATATTTTGCGTTTTTTTGCAAGCAGGAAAACGTAAAGTGGTCTGGTCATTTGACATTTTAATCAAATTTTTTTTATTTATTTTTCATTTAAAAGTTTAAAAGCAAACAATAAAACATTCAGAGCTTCAAGACAAAGACATATTTGTGGGATTTACATGGGTTCATTCTTATTAGGCTTGTCACAATATCTATTTTCGTTGTATGATATATTGCACTAAATATATTGCAATAAACAATTTTATTGTCATTTTATGGTTATGGCTGGGCGATTAATCAAAAAACTAATCGAAAACCACATTCAGAACCTATAATCGATCAAATAATTTTTTTCCGATTACTTTCCTTACTGTGTGTAAAGTCACATGACCTTGCTCTGTTTATATTTCTGCTGCCACTTTGCAGCGCATTTGATCTCTCGCCAAGTAGGATGATGGACCCATTCTTGAGCCTTACTTTGAACTACATTGACGATGACTGGAAGCTGCGCCAGAGATGCCTTGAGACTGCATATTTTCCATTACAATAAAATGATGATTTACATTAAAATATTTGTTTACAGAGGGTGCAAGAAATTTACTGTTTAAAGTATTATTTACATAGTTGTTTTATTTAGAAAATATACTTAATTTTCTAAATTTAACAACTATGTAAATAATATTTTAAAATATGCTTATATTTTCTACCTTTAAAATAAAAAAACATGAAAATAATAATAATTAATATGAAAATATTAATGTTGTTTACTTTCACTTTTTTTATAAGAAAAAATCTGCTGTTTTTTGAACAATGTGTTTTTAAATTTCAGTTCTTCAACGTTGATGTTCAATAAATAATCAATAAAATGTTTCCTACAATTATTTTGATTCACACCCTTGATTCAGAAATCTCCCACTTGTAATATGTGAGCATATTTACTGTGCAAAACCTGTACGTGAACTATGAAACTATGCAATAAAATAAATGAATAAGATAATTGTTCATTAATTTCAATCGAGTCAAAATGTTCAGTTAATCGAGATTTTGATTTTAGGCTAAATCACCCAGCCCTATTTAAGACCATTTTATGCCACTCATTATTTAATGAAAGAATGACAATACAATATAATCAAAATGTGAAAACGCATATCCTAAATAAATAACAATAAATGTTAACAAAAAAAGTGCAAGGTAAAAAAGTAACAAAGGCTGCAATATCTGCTACTAGATTTATTTTCAGTTGTCAGACACCCACATAAAAAATAAACTAAAGTAATTTATAGTAAACACTATAGTGATGTTAGATGACATAGAGATGTTGAACAATCAGCTAAAATGTTGCTAATATTGGTTTTTATGTATGGGCGATATATATTGCATCACCAGAAATGATTGAGGTCTTGTCCATGTGTTGTGCAATATATTGATTATTGTGACAGGCCTAATACTAATATGCTAATATATAAAAACAAAACTAATTGAGATGCAATGTCAGTAGCCACTGTCTGAATATACACTGGCCTTCATTATGTAATTCATTCAGTTGGTTCTATGAGGGCACATGGGCCCCGTGGTCACATGACCAGACCAGACATTATGAAATACAAAGGTTCGTCACGGCTGTCAGGTCAAGCGTGTAACTGCACTCTGAGCCGGAAGCTCATGCGTCCTCAGCTTTTCTCTGCTCCAATATTAGAGCACATCCCTAAAATTCAGACCACAAAACCTGACAGCATCTCTCGATAAATTTTGGTTTAAAAAATAAAGTGTACATATAACGGTACCGATGTAAACAGCATCTGATGTAAGAAGACATTTTTTTTCCAGCTCATGAGAAGGAGATCACCTCTCCTGCCTCTCGTGTTGCAACGTTGAAAAAAATAATAAATGAGGAAATAAGATAAGAATTGCCTGAAGCAACGAATGTGCTGGCATGAGAAGAAATTACACTGATCATGACTGGGACTCACTGTGGGAAATCCTTCCAACTGATTTAGCTGGGACCGATTGAAATGGAAAGCTCAGAGTCTGGCATATTTGGGGCATCCCATGAAGCTTGGACCCGGAATGCTAATGTTTTCAAGATCTTTTTTTTTTCCTACACGTGCAGCTTTTCTGTCAATGAATGATGTAAGGTTTTATTTTATTAGGGCTGAAGTGTGTATTATTTTATGTTGAGATACTTTTAGTAGGATTTTACAATGTGGTTTAGTTAATTAGTATTAGTTAACACATTAGCTGTCATGAACTACCAATACCAGTAGACCAACAATTACTGTAGAGCATGTTTTAATGGGGTTTTCAAGTGTAATATAGCTTTTTATGTGTATGTTAGAATGTGTCTCTTTTTTCTGAGCATAAAAATTAGGATGGACATAATTTTATACATTTTAATAATAACAATATTAAAAACAGAATAAGTATTGTTTTATATTATAAACATAAACATTTATATCCTGAAAATAAAGTCACTTTTGGGAATGTATTTTGATGTGGGCACCAAAAATAGGACGTCTCATCTTTAACTGTAATTTAAGTTCTTATAATAATTTAATAATAATAATTCCGAGAAGATAAATGAACATTAATATATTATAAACATATATTAATTAGCAGTGAATGGTAGAGGGTTTTGACATCCATTTATAAGTGTCTTTTATTGTATCACTAAGGCTGCATCAAAATAATATTGTGAAATATTTGTAAAAGTATTTACAAGTGTAATTCTTGTGACACAAAGTAAAATTTTTGGATGTTTTTGACATTATTCTTCAGATATCATTGTGTCATTCTCATTTTAAATGTTTATTATAATCAGCATAAAAAGGAGTTTTGTGTGAAATGGTTTTGTGAAAACCTTGCTTTTACTGGATATTTTAATGAATGAAAGTATAATTAGGTAGTTATAGTGTAATCTTTATGCTATAAAACAATACATTTAAAATATATAATAAACTATTTAAATTTTGAAAAATAGTATAATTAAGACAGCACACAGAATACACAGTGCCTTTTTAGAGGCTCAAAAATCAAGATTTCTTCCACTATTTTTATTATTAACATGGAATATTACTAAAAATAATGGATGAAATCTTTGATTTTTGCTTGTAAATCGAGTTTTTGATGCTTAAATGGATCCACAGACCAAAATACACAATGCAGTTAATGAGAGCCATTTATTTGAAATAAATGCTTTATTACATTATAACAATGGCTTTGTCACTCCTTAATTAATTTTATTTAATGTTATTACAAAATAAAAGTATTTAAAAAAAATCTTACTCAGCCCCAAATTTTAAACATTTTTTATTACAGTTTTTGCTGACATAGATAAACAAAGAACGGACACACAAACCCATCATGAAACAATAATCTGTGCAAAATGTCAAATAAAGCATGAAACAAGAGAAAATGGCGACATACAAGACATATATGACCTACAAAAAGACACAGCAATGGATGTAAAAAAGAGAGAAAACGCATACAAATCTTCAGAAATAAAACAACACAATTAGTCTTTATGGTGTTTTAGAAAAAAAAAAAGTCGATCCCACATTTTATCAAATTTCACAGAGTTCCCAGAAACTAGTATATCTAATTATTTCCAAATGTAAAGTGGAGGTTAGTCCAAGAAACCAGTCAGAAAAAAAGAGGCTTAGGAAAACTTTTATAGCTATGATCACGCCATACTGAGCATACTGTACATTTTGGTTGAGAGTCTCCAGAAAATTGACCAGCCAAACATTTCTATCATTGGGTCAGGGAGTAAAACACAATCGTAAACCTTAGCAAAGAACTGAAATATTTCTAACCAGAAAATCTGAATTTAAACATGGGGCCAAAAAAGATGTGCTTGTCGCATGTGGGAGAAACAGAGGGATAGAATTTACTAAGCTTTGTTTTAGAATAGTTAAGTCTGTGTAATACATTGTACTGAATAAGGTTGTGTCTAGAATTTAAAGAACATGAATAAACAGATAAAAAACATAGATCCCAATCAGTCTCAGAGATTAAAATCCCTAGGTCTTCTTCCCAAGTGACTTTCAAATAAAGAGAAGAAAAATCAGATTTATTTTTAAAATAATCCCCTAGCATTTGGATTTTAAATATATATCAAATAATTTGCCTTATAAAACTAAATTAAATTCATTTCAATTCAAGTTTATTTCTGTAGTGCTTTAACAATGTAGATTGTGTCAAAGCCGCTTAACATAGAAGTTCTAGTAAAGTCCAGATTTCAGAGTTAAAGTTTAGTTTAGTTCAGTTCAATGTGGTTTAAATTTCATTGCTGAAGGTTCAAACACCGAAGAGCAAATCCATCGATGTGCAGCAGTCCAGAAGTCCCAAACCAGGCAAGCCAGTGGTGACAGTGGCAAGGAAAAAACTTAAACTACATCAAAATCTGGAATATTTAGTCCGACATGAGCCCCAAATTTTAAATGTGTATAATATTAGCTATTTTATGACATCTAATTCATATATTATTATAAACCTAAGTCTTAAAATGTTTTCTCCATTTTCATGTGCATTTCTCCAAATGGTGTATGAAAAACAACATTCTGACCTGTTCAGCTTAACCAAAAGACAGCATCAGAACAATAGTGAGTAGGGGAGAGAAATCTTTTTGAACACAGCCATTTACTTCTTATTTTTAAATCCCATTTGTCACCACAGATATTACACACTTCGGCCTTAAGCCTTGTTTTTTTTTTTTAAAGCATCTTCCCTCAAACAGACCATTTCTAAGCGCTTGCTGACAGATCAAAGTGCTGCGTTAAACAAATTGGGGCTGTGTGAACCTGAGAAGAGCGGGGGGCGTCGGTCCGCAGACGGGCCGCTAGCTTGAGCTGTAATCTGCGGGCGCTCGTGATGAATGGTTTGGAGTGCAGCTGCGCCTCCCATACCCACGTTAACCTTGTCCCTTCTCATCAGTCACCGTGAGGAGCTACGAGGCCGACAGCCACGAGGTGCTACAGATTCTGCCCAAATAGCACAATCATCGGCCGCTTTCCCACAGACCAACAGTCTCGCGTTTGAACGAGCTGCCACCACGCATTATAGTCATGATCAGTGTAATGCTTTCTGATTACTCCTATGTCACTTTGCTTCGGAATGGGTTCGATGAGACAAGTGTACATTTGTAAATATACAGTCTGCTGCGGTATATTTACTGATTGCTTTTTTGTTTTCTTTTTGGATGTCCTGTATGTCTCTGTTACCTCTTTGCATCTCCTCCTCATTCATGTGAAGTGCAGAAGCAGCGAAGCCTTATTAGCTGGTGGAGCTTGATGTTAATTTGGTGCTATCAGCACATGCTTAATGGGACTTTAATAGGATTAATGGGAATTCTCTAATGAGTCGGGGTGCAGCGTTCACATACAAACGGCAATGGTGAACCTACTGATGCTTTTCACTTGCTTTAAATGATGACAAATGAGTGAAATCCTGTGTCTTATGTGATGTTTGAAGCTTATCTGCTGCACGTCTCCAGCAGAATTGATGTCCCTGCTTTGAGAGGCCACTATAAACCATTCTGTAACGTCGAGCGAGCTTTCAGAGATGCTATGAACTGTATTTCCACCATGAGAGTAACGAAGCGTCTCTGGATCGCGCTAGATAATTGCGTTTTTTATCTCATGGGTAGAGAGAGAGAAGGCAATGCGTCGACGTGAGAGAGGCTGCAAGAAACAGCACAACAGAACAATCGAATGACACCGAGACTGAGCAAGGTTAGATGTGATTTTAATTTTTCATACACGTTTTAGCTCATCGCCTACAAATTGTTCCAATTCTCAAAGGGCTGCAGGGACGATCATCCATGGAAATTTAATTTGAAAACTTCTGTTATTCGCATTTGAACTCGAGGGTGCTACTCTGGAGCGATTCATCACTGTCCGCAGACTGAAATAAATTAATGTAGGATTTGTGTTGGACAATTTTTTTATGTAGAAATAGTTAATACATTTCACAAATAAATTTTTCCTTAAATTGAATTGAAATATTTGAGCAGAAACACTAGTATTTTCTAGTAAAACATGCAGAGGTCATTGTTTTATTTACAACATAGGCTCATTCTGAAAACGTAGCCCTATATACATTTCTGGAGATTGCAAATTATGTAGCCAGAAGTATGTATGCTTGCATTTTGTCTTTAAAACAAACGTTATGGGGCGATATGACACAGTTCCTTTTCATGCTTATCAGCTGACTGCTTACCTCTGTATGGGCGGCTTTTCACCTGTTACCAGTTGGTTCAGTTAGCTCGCCATGTACGTCGACGGACTTGATGCAGAGAGGAGTTGACCACTACGACAGCATTTGAGTCAGGTAAAGAATGGTTCCAGAAAGCGGGTGGGACAAAAACAGAAGCCAAAAAATTTAAATAACAGTAAATAACAGGGTGAGAATGTGGTAAAATCTGAAAATGTGATAAAAATCAGGTGATGGCTTTTCTGTTTCTGGATTTCTTTTAAAACTGTCGGTTAGGTTTAGAGAAGTAGGTGGGCGGGTCATGCAGTGTGTTTGAAAACACTATTGGTTGGGTTTAGGGAAGGAAGAGGGTGGGTCAGTCGATCAGTCAGTCGACAGCAGCTTCTTATGGATTTATGTGAGAATAGCAGGCGCGAATGGCCCTTGCGAGAGAAATTTGAGATCTCAAAAAGCGTACACAGCGGCCTCTAGTGGATTCGCGAAAACAAAATAACACAATTAGCTTGCCATGTACATCTGCGGACTCATTACAGAGAGTAGTTGACCATGACAATGGGATTCAAGTCAGGTGAAGAATGGTTCCAGAAAGTGGGTAAGATAAAAACAGAAGCCAAAAAATAAAATAAACAAGTAAATAACAGGGTGAGAATGTGGTAAAATCAGAAAATGTGGTAAAAATCTGCAGAGGGCTTTTCTTTTTCTGGATTGCTTTTTAAAACTGTCGGTTGGGTATTGGTAAGTTTGTGGGCAGGTCAATCGCTGCTTTTGAAAACACTATGGGTTGGGTTTAGGGAAGGAGGAGGGTGGGTCAGTGGATTAGTCAGTCAGTCAGTCAGTCGACAGCAGCCTCTGGTGGATTTGCGCAAGAACAGCAGGCGCAAATGGCACTCGCGAGAGAAATCTGAGATCTCAAAAAGCATACACAGCAGCCTCTGGTGGATTCGCAAAAACAAAAACTGCAAAATAATTTACCTCTTGGGACATATTTGGCACTCTCCAGAAATGTATATAGTGGTACATTTTCAGAATGAGCCTGGGTTGTTTATTTATGTATTTGAAAATATACAAGTGCAAAGGCATAAGTAGGCCATTAGGAAATCAGTGTATTGTTTTTTTTTTTACTTTTTGCCAGATTCTAGTCCACATCACTTTATTGATATATTTTTGATATGTTCACCCAAATTTGTCAAATTACATGACAAGTTAGAGAGTAAATTTATTTTTTATGACTCTTTCCAGTGATTCTCTCCACATTTTATGCACTGCAGAAATCCAGGGTGCTAGATTTAAAAGAGATTGGCCTTTTGGCTGATTCACAATTGTTTGCTATTAAAAGAATGAACAGAACATCTTTTCAATGTGTTTTTAAAAACTGTTTAACGTGGTGTTTTTCTTTTCTGACTTCTATCAATATTAGCTCTACATGATTGATAATGGAAATCCATAGGGATTAAGGGTTCTCTAACCAAACAAAGTGGGTTCCTTTAAAAAAAAATTGTTCCTAATGTCATTTATCCAAGAGCTTTAGATGGAATAATCAATGCTGGGTCATGGTGACTGGGAATTGAATGGTTAACATAGCCCTTTTACAAAGGATAAGTCTTTTGGGAAGTCTTGGATTATGTTGCTGTCTGTGCTATTGGTGAACATGCTGTTGGGCTGAAGAAGACAGGCCTGACTTTGAAATCTTTAAATCACCAATCTGCTTTTTCCTTTGTATATGTTAATTGGGGTCCAGTGGGTTTCTGTTTAGGGTAACACACAAATGATGATCACACAAAACCCAATAGGAATTGACTGAACTGTACAATATATCTGTGGTCACACATGTGCATGGTAGTGTTTTATAAGGAGCATCTTTATGTCTTGTGATTACCATACAGAACTGTGCAAGAGATGTGGATTTGTTGTAGATTCTGTATGGTTTTGATGAATATCACAAGAGAAGATTGACTGGAATCTAGTGCACTGTGACCTGCTGTATGGTTTCTAGATTAAACATTTAGAGAAAATGCCCCAAATTGGTTCTCTTTGGAAAACAAACAAACAAAACAAAAAAGTGAGGAGCTGTTTTGTGCTCCCAAAAGTAAGTTCCCATTCCTTTTGTATTGCACACTCCTGCAACCCAATGCCAGGCAAATCAATTTGATCCAAAAAGAAAATCTATATTTATTTTACAGTTTGTGCAAAACTCAAAGTGAAGCCAGTTTGACATGTAGTCTTTGCATTTTCCCTCTCTCTAGTGTATTGCATCTAATAGTGCATTTTGCTAACCTCTGCCTCCCGTGATCAGATATGCATTGCAACCCCCATCCTTTCTTTCATTTCAGTGCTTTGCCTCTTGTCCTGCCCGCTCTGAAGTTTTGGACGAATAAGTGCATCCCTCCTTACCTGCTCTTGCCCTTAGTATGCCCTTAGCACCCAATATCCCCTGCCACACACTTCAACGCAATAAGTGTTGGCAAGTGTAAAGTAGAATAAGTGAGCCATGCTGCTTATGTTTTTTTTTTCTGTTGTTGGATCCGCAAAGAAAAAAAAAAAAAGCTAACATCTTGGTGTTAGAATATCATGTTATTAATCCTGATCTTTTTTTCATTAGACCCACAAGGCTCCAAATCGGATGGTACTCACAAGAAAGGTACTTTCTTTTTATTCATCCAGGATTATTCAAGCATATTGATTCAATGCAATCTGGTATCTAGTCTGCGAAAGGGCTAAATGATACATTGAGTCATTGAGTGTGTTTTGTTAATGGTTGAGAGTAATATAACTACAGCAATTTTTTATTTTTGGGGGAAATGGCATGCTAACTGAGTGCGTTTACATGGACAATCTTATACTGATTATTCTTAAGCAAACAGTGCATGTGTGGTCATTTTTCAGGGCAAGGTCATAAACGGCTTGAACATAAACTGATCGAGTTTGTTGATCATGTAAACACTTTGATCTGCATTCTGTCAGGTCATTGAATATGTGTGGTATGTATCAGGAAAGCATTCTTACTGCAGATTAGGGCTGGGCGATATGGAAACAAATGGAACATTTGACTACTTCAAGATTTCTGTTGATTTATTCAATGGTTTTTAAGTCATTTAACTTGTCAACTTGGGGTGTGTTCACACTTGTATTTCAATTCTCTTTATTTCTTTGGTCTGGACTGAGACATAAAATTTATTCTTAGCATTCACAATGTGCTTTTAAAGGCTGAACCTATAGACCAGGGCTATTCAATTGGTGGCCCTCGGGCCGAACCCGACCCCCGGGGCAATTTGTTCCGGCCCTCCAAATAGTATGACCGAGACATCTACAATAAATTTAGTTCAGTTGAAAAACTGCCGTTAGTTATGAAGTGATGTGCGTCTGTTCAATACAACACAAGCTGCAGTTGAAGGCTGCGCAAAGCGTGAGTCACCTGACATTAAGTGAGTGGCACGAGCAGCCAAAAACATTTGGAGATGTTTGTAGAAAAGGCCTTTTGTACAATACACTGATATCGTTAATCGGGATGCAACGATTAGCCGATTTCACTATTAACCACGCTTTAATTCATTACGGTTAAATAATCGTAAAGGCTTTTCAACGCCGCGTTTCTGTTGCACTGAACAAAACTACTGCAAATAAACAAAGTTATGCCAACTTGCATGTGCTAGTTTAATGTTCTGAGCTTATACTGAGGCTAATACGCACACACATTGGATTAATTATAGCAGAAGGCTGTTCACATATTGCGTCTTTTCCGCACGCAAATTCATTATTTCCAATGGAGATGCATATTGGGAGCGGTGCGCGCACGGCTCGCAAGCGGACTGACAAACTCACGCCCTCCAGGTGCACACAGTAGAAATGCCGTAGCGGTGAGAGTTGTGCTTGGCTTTCAGTGCAATGTAAACAAAAGGTATGTTAGATGAATTATTACAAATTATTAAAATGATAATGTATCTATGAACGCAGATAATTATAACAGTTAATTTAAATTCTTAGCTAATATATAGCTTAAATTAACATTAGACAAATACTGTTTTTATTTATTCTTATTTTTATTTATTTATTCATTGTTCATTTTTATTTATTTATTCAGTGTGTATTTAGTCATTCATTTTCATTGTAAATATATCACTCATGTTTAAATGAAAAACTTTTTCATTTATTTTTAAGTCCAAAGAGAGAAATGGACTGTTGTTTGTTTTTGTTATTAATATTTTGTGCTGTATTTGGTTACTGAGCAGCAATAAAAAACACTTTAAAATATAAGCAGTTTTCTTGTGACTTTCTAAACTAGTAGTGTTTTGAATTGAATAAATGCATGATAATGGTGATAACCATGAAACCATGATTATTCTTCAGACTATAATCGTACAACCAAAATCTATAATCGTTGCATCCCTAATTGTTACGCAGTTTAAAACAACATCTGAATGTGCTGGAATGTAGAAGAAGCCTACTTGAGCAATACACTGATTTTGTTGTGCTTCGAAATACATTTGAATAGGTTTGTAAAAAAAGCCACATTGTACAATACAGTGATGCTATGTAGTTTCAAAATACAACATATTAACGTTTTAATGTTGAAAAAGCCAACGTGGGTGTCTTAAGGAGCAAAAATCCAGCATATGGGCTCTTATATTGCTGTTGTGTCATTACTTATATTGCAAGTCATATCTCTCCAGCTCCTCATTTGGGATGCTTTTCTTGAACTAACCCCCATGACAAACTAATTGAATAGTCCTGCTATACCCTTTTTCTTCGTTGCTGCATGGAGGGTGCCATAGTGACCAGCGTCTTCCGGTGGGGTGCTTAGAACTTCCGTTAATAATTGTCATCAGCCAGTGCAGCATTTCTCAAGTGTTCCTGACCTGTCAGCTGTTATAATGTACTCCGCGGCTCTTGAATACACACAGACACACACACACACGCACACACACATGGAAACAATACCTCTCTGCATTATAAAGAGCAAACCATATTACTGGCATGAAATTAGCGGGTATGTCAGCAATGCAATTTACAAAAATTACCAATAAAAGTACATTACTGATACAGTTCTGGCTGATTTGCATGTTGATTCTAATCAGGAGCAGTTATGTTGCATTTAGTTAGTTTGTATTGTGTAGTGTTTACCACAGGATGTGTTTTTCTGTCATTTCAAAATGCTTTGTTTGGGTTGGTTATATATTTGAAATAAGGAGAAAATGTTGATTTTAGCGATGACGAGCCTTCATTTAAACTTCACTAGATGCTGTCTGACATCGAGGGAAAAATGCCTTGCAGCAGTAGTTTTCCATCCCATTAAATCCCATTCAATCCCATTATATATATATTTTTAAATAATTAGTCCAGGAGGTGGTGCTGATTGACAGCAGTATTAGTTCAAAGACATTAATAACAAGTAAAATAGATTAAAGCTATCGATTTAAAGCTGTCCGAATGTGACTCTTTATGCACATCAGCTGTGGACCGGAAGTTCTTAGCATTCTCCTTGCGCATACACGCAAAGCATTAATAGGTAATTGTGTGTTCTAAGAAAAAGGTCTGTAGATTCCAAAAAAGGCTTTTATGATATGTTTTGCTGCAGTACCTTCTGAACTTTAAAAACAATGCTGTGCGCTGAGATAAACACTTTTGTTGTATGTGTGTACGTGTATTGTTATTTTATCTGTTGAGAACTCAAAGCCTAAAATGTGTAAAGCTTTTACAGCAGCAGGAATTCCTCTGTTGCATGCACAAAGATCTGCTGCAAGCAACTTGTTTCTGACTTCTGTATTGAATTGTAATGGGCAGCGTTGCCACTGATGAGAAAAAACAGGTATGCTTGAGCATTCTGCTCAGTTTATGGTCATGTTTTGGCATGAAACTTTGAAATTCAGTAGTGTGCCATAAAAAAGTACAAATGTAAACAAGCATTTGACAAAATGCAAAACTAAAAGTGTAAAACAAAAACCTTAAATAATTAAACTTTAAAAAATAACAAAAGATAAAGCATGTATTTCTGACTGGATGTCAACATTATCAACGAATTGGGGCAACCCTATTGTGTTTACACAAATTAATTGATATAATTTTTTCAGTAATCTTAATCTTGGCGCATGTTTGGAGGGGCACCAGATTTGGTAGTTGGCAGTGTTCACATTTATTCAATTGGAACATCAGAGTTTTATTTATAT
>CAIGQZ010000690.1:7463803-7504937 GCA_903798205.1 Danio tinwini | reverse complement strand
TCTATTAAACCAAAACTGACAAGTGTGAACATACCTTTGGTTACAGAAAAGTTAAGTGCATCACACATGAATTGGTCAACATTGTATAAACAAATAATTATAATAAGTTAATAATATTTTAATAATTATCTTTGCAATAAAGACACATGCAGTAAAAAGTAAAATGCTGCACACACTTAAACATGTCATATTTGTTTAGAAAAAATATTTTAAAAAATGCCTAACCATTCTTAGCCGAAATAAAAACATTCAGTTTTAAAGACAAGACTATTTAATTTCAAAGTCTCTTTTTCCATTTGCTTTAACAAATGATAAGCAATAAGTTAAGTTAAGAGTAGTTTTGGGAAGTTCTGTTCCTATATGCTGAAATTTCAGATCCCATTTGAGCTTCAGATTCATTGAATTATTTGCAGCTAGACTGTACCTGGCCTGATGTGATGCATTCTAATCAAATTGAGGTTAGATTTGCCAGTATTTTTCCCACTACAATTTAATTCTTTAAACACTCCAACCTGTAAAATTTTAGTTATGAATATTTCTGGCTGAAATTTATAATGACTAATTGAATCACTGTTGACACAAGATTAATATGTGTTTCTTTTAGATAAATTGGGGTAATTTGCTTTGTGTGGATATACTCAAACATTCATTATATTTATTTAAATATAATTTCACAACCTTTTAGAAATTGTCTGTATTGTAGGCAATATGTTAGAATAATATGATAATTTCAAAATGGGGACTTGAAAGTACAATAGCAGTAGACTGTCATTAAATTGATAAAAAAAACACAGTCCTGACCATTTACTCACATTAAATGGTTTTAACCTTTTATGACTTTTATTCTGTTGAACACAAAACAAGTAATACTGACAAATGCTCTGACATTATCAATAAAATGCCATTGACATCCTTAGTAGGAACAAACATGTCAGTCAATGACTCAGTCAGTGACATTCTTCAGTATATCTTCCTTTGTGTTCGACAGAAGAGAGAAACTCAAACAGATTTGGAACTGTGGAGGATGAGTTAATGTTATTTTGGGTGAACTACCCTTTAACAGTAAATGTTCAGGCAAACATGAAATGTCAAACGTACAGTACTTGTTCTTTCTAGTGCTGCGCTGCTTTTTCAGTGCATTTTATATATATATACCCAATGTGTTCTGTAGCATCTAATGCCCTAACATGTGCATAACCTTTCACCCTAATTACAAATTTAAATTGTGCATTTGAAACCCCAGTTTTAAAAACAATTCCTATGTGAATAACTGCTAAGGACTAGATACATAAAAGTAACATTATAAAGTTATAGGCTAGTCAGGTGCACTGCTGTACAGTCTAATAAATTATTTTTCTCAACAGTTATCTTTGACATTGTCACAATGTCTAATTATGCTTATAATTTAGTTGAAATCTGTGATTCCTCAATTAAAAAAAGTAATACTATTGTGGTAAGACATTACATTTAAATTAATAGATAAGATTAGACAAATTGCCCAGCCCTACTGCAGATTTAAAGGGATAGTTCATTCAAGATTTATCACCATTTACTTAGCCTTTAGTGGCTCCAAACCTTTATGAGTTTCTTTCTTTCTGAACATAAAATATATAAAAAGAAAAAAAAAGCTTATTGAAGTCAGTCAGTTTCTAACATTTTTCAAAATATCTGTGTCTGTGTTTAACTGAGGAAAGACACTCAAACAGGTTTGGAGTAAGTGAAGGGTGAGTAAATGATGACAGAATTTTACATTTCTTGTTCTATTCTTTTAAATTCATTTATACAGTGAGAGTAGTATTAGCAGAAAATATATCACACACCACGAATCAAAAACCTAAAAAAAAATCTCATTTTGTTCAGTAAAAATTAAACATGACAGCGCTTATATATGTAAAAACAGGAAATGAGAGCATACACGTTTCTCACTGTCACATCGGAATATTCTCTTTTTATACTTTATATATAATCACGAATCGCATACAGACCACAGATGATTGTTTTCATTTTACTATAGGGAAATCATAATTTTTTGTAAGTGCAATATAACTGTTATCTCGGGTTACTCATTTGCATAAAACAACAGCTTATTTGGATTTGTTTCGGTTAGGCCTGTCATAAAAATCAATATATAGCAACTTATTGCACAACACATGGCCATGACCTCATCATGTTTGGTGATGAAATATACACTCACTGGCCACTTTATTAGGTACACCTGTTCAACTGCTCATTAATGCATGTTAATTTAGTCATGTAGACATGGTCAAGACGTCCTGCAGCAGTTCAAACCGAGCATCAGAATGAAGAAGAAATGTGATTTAAGTGACATTGAATGTGGCATGGCTGTTTGTGCCAGACAAGCTGGTCTGAGTATTTCAGAAATTGCTGATCCACTGGGATTTTCACGCACTACCTTCTCTAGGGTTTACAGAGAATGGTCTAAAAAAGAGAGAATATCTAGTCAGCGGCAGTTCTGTGGGCGCAAATTCCTTGTTGATGGTCAGAGGAGAACGGCCAGACTAGTTTGAGATGATAGAAAGGCAACAGTAAATCAAATACTGAACCAAACTGAACCAAGTGGGATACAGCAGCAGAAGACCATTTGACGTCAAATACATGAAAACATGGACCCATCCTGCCTTGTATCAACGATCCAGGCAGATGGTTGTGGTGTAATGGTGTGGGGGATATTTTCTTGGCACACTTTGGGCCCATTAGTACCAATTGAGCATTGTGTCCACGCCACAGCCTACCTGAGTGTTGCTGCTGACCATGTCCATCCCTTTATAACCACAATGTACTCATCTTCTGATGGCTACTTCCAGCAAAAAAAAAAAATGCACCATGTCATAAAGCGTGAATCATCTCAGACTGGTTTCTTGAACATGACAATAAGTTCACTGGACTCAAGTGGCCTCCACAGTCACCAGATCTCAATCAAATAGAGCACCTTTGGGATGTGGTGGAATGGGAGATTTGAATCATGGATGTGCAGCCGACAAATCTGCAGAAACTGAAGGATGCTATCATGTCAGTATGGATCTCTGAGGAATATTTCCAGTACCTTGTTGAAAATATGCCACAAAGGATTAAGGCAGTTCTGAAGGCAAAAGTGGGTCCAACCCGGAACGAGTAAGGTGTACCTAATAAAGTGGTCATTGAGTGTTTATCGCCTATACATAATAAACAATTCTAACCACATTTTAGCTGATTGTGCAACATCTATATCCCTATTGGAGGTGTCAGTGTCAGTATGGTTAAAAACACACTATAGTGTTACTATAAATTACTTTAGTATATTTTCATGTAGGTGTCTGACAACTGAAAATAGATCTAGTAGCAGATATCACAGCTTCTGTTACTTTTTTACCTTGCACTTTTTGTCTTAAAATTACAATATCATTTATCGCAATCTATTTCGGTGCAATACACCCTACAACAAAAAATAGATATAATGACAGGCCTAGTTTTGGTATTGTTTTGCATGTAAAACGTGCTCACGGATGCCACCAAACGACACATTCACATAGTCAAAATGGTATTAGTTTATCTGTGATGCTATAATTGTATATCATCGCTTGACCTTTATTTGCTGGTTGGAGGATCAGCGTAATTGGGCCTCAGGCAGGACATTTGCAAAATAGTGTATGTTTATTTATTAATTACACTAGCTTCCCTTTTTTCTTGGCTGTGAAAAAAATGACAAGTTATTTAATTCTGTGTCGCCTCCAGTTGTTGATTTAGCGTTGAACTCTGTGACGGCCACTATTTAGCACCAGTGTATTCCTCAGAAGAGCTTTACATAGCCTGGCACGGTTTTTATCTCTGCACCATTGATTTTTTCCTCTGATCTTGGCCTAAATAATAATTAAATTGGGAGAACAAATGAATTTCTCCACCTGACTGAACTGAAAGAGAGATTAAAAAAATCTGATTGACACACTGTCTAATTTGAACAAATTCTGTTGCTTTAGATAACAAGCCATGGTTTCAGATATTGCGTTTATATAATATCATATTTGATTCTGATGCATGTAATATTGTTTTTGTGAGCATTGAGGCAGTAGAGATGCAATTGTAGTCCTGTGGGCCACTTGGTTGCTGGTAGATTCTTATTAGAGGCCTGTTATTTAGCTTTATTAAAGGCATTATAAACGCAGCTCACTCTCTTTATGTAGACTAATGTGAAGCTTTCTGGATGTTTGTCACGGCTCCAGTGTTCTCAAATGAATGATCATAGGAGGAGTGTTCACAAATCACATTAGTCTATTATTCTGCATTTATCACACAATGTTTAATCATCATTTATCCCAGCTGAGATTACTGCTAGCTATTGGTGCGCTGTAAAATATGTCTGTGCTATGTTCAGTGTGTGTTATGTGCATACATTAGAAGTGTGTTAAGAACCGTTCTACTAATGTTAGTCATTAGTCTTGTTCTTTTTGAGTTTTTCATGCCTTGGCACCTTAAACGTAATTAGTGATGAGCGGGTAAAGGTTTCTGCCTGAAGAAGCAGGTTTTAGATGTATTTAAATAAGATTTTAAATTTGTTGGGGATGCAATGCTTCTGATTGGATAGCTAGACTGAGGGATATTTTGCGAGTTTTTGTTTTTTTCTTGCACGCAGTGATTTAATTTGAGGTATTAACCTACAGTCACACTTAAAAAAAAAAGAAAATCTACAAGATATAACATTTAAAATAAGGTCCATTAATTATGACAATAGCTGATATTGACTAACTACGAGCAGTTAATCTGCTGCAAAAAGTAACATAATCTATGATGACTAAATACTTAAGAAGTGTTTTTCAGGTTACCTAATGTTAATAAATGAAGTTTTATACATTTTGGAAAGCAGTAATTAAAGATTAATTAGTTCATTTGTGTTTGATTATCACTTCTGTGTCACAGATATGTAGCCTTTTTACAATTACGGATTATGGAAGTGCTTGTTAATGGAAAATAAGACGTTTAGAAAGCAACAGTTTTTTTTTACAATTTAAACAGATTTGTAGACAAAAATATTTTTTTGTTACAGGAAAGAGGACATAAAATGGCTGATGGTTCAATCAAATTCAATAAAGATTCAATAAAATGAACTAAACTAACCGATTAAAACACATTTGTTTTGTGTTCTGTCATTTTAATGTTTGGTGATTACCACTTACTGTAAAAAGCGATTAGTTTATCTTTACTGAAAAACACTGAGTAAAACTGTCACGTTAAAAGTGTTATCTTGACTTTATTAATAGCTGTTAAGTTGACTTTTTATTTTTTTGAATTATGCACAGTTCATTTACTTAATAAATTTAAGACAATGTGCAGTATGTAAGTTTGACATCCAGTGACTTAACTAGGTATTGCACCCCTGCTTCAAAACACATGCAAGAGCAGGTTGCCAGAATGACAACACAAACAAAGTCTTTTAAATAAAAGGAGTTTTTGTTCTAACCAACATTTCGAATTGATATATTACAAACGGCTTCTATTTCTTGCAGCGGAACAACAGAAAACTGACAATGATCACCTCAGGTACACCTCATATGCTTTATTCAGCGTTAAATGCTAATAATGTGAGTTTGAATGCCATTTTACGTAATATTTATTGCCATGTTACTGAAAGCAGCAGCAGACGGTTTACCTCAGATCAATAAAATAAAATAAACCGTTAGAAATTGAACTTTAGGACTGTGATTCAAACCCAACACATATCAATGATTCAGCATGTACATTTTATAATGTTAAAGAGGCTTAATATGTATTAATTTGGTTATAAATCTTACATTTCGATGAAGTGCAGTAAGTGCACATATTCTGTGCTTCTGAATGGCTGTATTAAAATTTCTGTCATGCTTTGTCTGGTGCAAACAGCCCATTTGCTTATTACTGCAAATCTCGTCATGTAACGTGTTGTTAGGACACAGGGTTACAATTTAACCAGCTTACGTAATGTTTACGTTCATTTTTTTACATTGTTATATTTAGATTATTTGCTAATTAATAATAAACTTATGTGGAAATCATAGGGCTTTAGATAAATACCTTTTTTGACAACTATACAGTTTAAATACATACTTTTAATAGGAAAAATATGATTTTTTTTTATTGCTAAATAATTTTTGCCCTTAGTTAATAGTATTATATTTACATGTTATTTACCCAACACTGTTAGCACTGTATATCTAAAACATTTGAATAACTCTAATAGCTTTTTATTGCAATGAACAATGAAATCTGGACTGGACAGTCAAGAGCTTCAATCTCATCACAACAGTCAGTGTAGTAGAGATTCATCATATCAGTCTAATTTCCTCCTTATCTCTAATCTCATTATTTCATACGCCAGGCTGCAGCGTGTAATGAAACAATTGACAGACTCTCTGGTATCATTAAAACCATCAGTTAGCCTCAGCGTGAATCAATTTTGCTGCAATATTGACCATTTTATCTCAGGACTCACTCGGCCGAAGCTACCCAGGTAATCCAGTGTAATCAAACTGTTGTCGACTCATTCTCTATTCGGGACTCAGTGCCACAGCCCTCCCATTGATTTATGTGTCTCTGTAGCCTCTCTCCTCCAAGGCTGTCATGTTTCCCCTATCAGTGATTCTAGCCTCAGGGGCAGGAAGAGATCCTGGTAATTTAGCAGTGTGTCATTACTTATAGGCATGTGACAATGCTAACTCAGACAGTTTCTCTGAAAGCGGCTGTCACTGCGCGGGCATCTCTACCCGTCTGAGCCGTCGCTGTCCGACTCTTATGAATTTTAATACAATCCCCTTAATGGTTAGGGTCGCCTCCAGCTGAACCCAACCTGGAGTGATGGATGGCTGGGACTGCTGCTCAATCTGGATTTGGTTTTGTTGGAGTGGGTTGTTTTAAGTAGAAAAACACGTGGAATGTGTAATGGTGTTTCAGGCAGGGATGTGTGTTGATGCTCTTTGTGTTAAGTAACCTGGTTGTGTATTTTTTGCGGGGGTTTCAATGCATTTTTTTTATTTTTGCCAACACATTCAGGACCTGTTTTTATTTTTATATTCTAAATAGTATTTTATTTATTTTCTATTATTCTTGACTGTATTCTATTTTTTAAGTATTATAGTGTACACTACCTGTCAAAAGTCTTGTCGCCTATCCAAATTTTAGGAACAACAAATAATAACTTGACTTCCAGTTGATCATTTGGTATTAGAAGTGAAAGGCAAATGCCTTTAGATTATTTTACCAAAATAAAATAGGCTCATGTCTTGATTTATAATAATTTTTAATAAAGTCATCTGTAATGGCAAAGAAAGTGTTCTTGCAGGACTCCCAGAGTTCATCAAGATTCTTTGGATTCATCTTCAATTAAGCAATAACATGCTTAATAATGTATATGTTTGGTGACTGGCCTGGCCAATCCTGGAGCACCTTGACCTTCTTTGCTTTTAGAAACTTTGATGTGGAGGCTGACGTATGAGAAGGAGCGCTATCCTGATGAAGAATTTGCCCTCTCCTGTGATGGGCAGCACAAATGTCTTAATACCTCAGGCTGTTGATGTTGCCATCCACTCTGCAGATCTCTCACATGCCCTCATACTGATTGTAACCCCAAACCATGATTTTTCCTTCACCAAACTTGATGGATTTCTGTGAGAATCTTGGGTCCATGCAGTTTCTAATAAGTCTTCTGCAGTATTTGTGATGACTGGGATGCAGTTCAACAGATGATTCATGTGAAAAACTTTTCCAAATGATCAACTAGAAGTCAAGTTATTTTTAATTGCTCTTACAACTGGGATAGACGACAAGACTTTTGTTAGGTAGTGTAGTTGTGTACTGTTTTTTGTAGCATTATAATAGTGTTCTGAATTGTTCTATATATGTAATATAATGATAAATAAACTGTAGTAATTACTGTATATTATATACATTAACACTTTTCCAAAAAAAAAGCAGCTGAAAAATATCAGCAGCAATCTCCAATTCTACCCTGTGTTTAACTTTACTCTATACCAGCAAACAATTGTGTGTTTAATAGATGTCTAATAGACATCTAATTGTAGACAGCTTGGCTAAACTTGGGCTGTAAGTGTAAATCTAATAGACGTCTAAGAATAGCCCATAACAAATAGGCAGATTAGACAGACTTTATATGTGTAGTCATTAATTTCTGTTTATTTGATGACTAGTCTAGTTTTGGCCTATTCTTAGATGTCTATAAGATTTTCACTGAAAGCCCAAATTTAGCCTTGTTTTAGCCAAGATGACTATGTTTAGACATCTATTAGACATCTTTTAAAAACAAAAAAAATGCTTGCTGGGTAATCAGTTTTTAATGCTAGAATATTTAGCTGTTTATATTTTCTCCTTTTTTCTAATATTTTGGCATTCACAATCATATTCCTATTTTAAATATGCATTATTTATAGTATTAATACAGTATTCTATCATTTTTATTATATATTTTTTTCTCACCACATCTAACAGTAAAATCTCAGCAGTAATGGATTTTGGATTATGTAGCCGCTTGATTTATTTGTGTTTTCCTGTTTCACTCTTCCGAAAGATGCTCGGCTCCTTTGCTGGAGCTTAACAGCTTTTTTTTTATCAGTGTAACTAGAGCAGCGCAAATTGAAAATTGCCCCATGCCAATAGATTTCCTCAGCATCAGCCCATATGTCAGTGCAAGAGGAGTAAGAGGAAGCCCTTGACATTTGCCTTAGTGTTGATTCAGTGAGGTGTGATGAAAGCAGTGGCGCTAACATAGAATACCTGGTAGGGCACTTTGCTGTCCGTTTGTCACCAGCGGATCTCGGTCCAGCTGAAAACTGCTCTGCCAAGACCTACAGCCGAAGCCATATAAATATTTAATGTCTCGGTGCCATTGTATTTCTGCTGAGAGCAGCTCGATTTTTAACATGAACAATATCATTAAGCTTTCTTTATTTATATCAGACACTTTCATTTGTGGTGGTCCACTTACCTGGGAGGCATCTTAAGTGCTCATTGTTTGCAATAAATCTGTTTTTGCTCTAGCATCGAGAGTGTCCTCTGGGTACAACATCTCGTGCGCCATTTTCACACCAACTGACCGGTGTAAAACAGACTAATGGCTTTTGAGGACATATCACTCTCCGGTTGCTGCTGGGTAAGGAGATGGACTCTAGTATTGATCAGTTTAGACTTGGACCTTTTGTTAATGAGAGACTGTAAACTGGTAACTGTAAAGATGAGATGTGGTTGTTGGTTTATAAAACAGTAATTGGTCTCTCAGCTCACTGGCGAACATGTAATTTATGGGTTTTCTAAGGAGGTTATACTTACCCGAGGGACATTTGATTAACGATTGTTCAGTTTATGCATGAAATTAATCACAATAATGACTCTCTGAATGTCTAGATTTTTCTTCGTAAATACGTAATTGCACAACGTCAATAGTGTAGCGGAAAAAGCTCTGCACTCACTTTCTCTGATGAGCTTGTTTCTAGGAAAGACGAGACTGATCTTTGCGACTCGCGTGTCCTGTTTGTGTCGGGGTAATAAAGAGAAGCGCAGTGAAACGTGTGAGGCTTCCAAACTACCGTCACCTCTATGAGACGAGGGTGGAGGCACGGCTCAGAAATTAAGGTCTGATTCACTGGGAAAGACAGCTGAGAAGAAAGTATAAATAACCTGGCCGTTCCTTCGCTGGCGGTTGCTTCCCTCTGCAGTGAGTCGCTCTTAGGAGAGCAGGGCGCAGATTGTTTGGCAAAAACATGGCAAAGCAAATCATTCTTGGGGATGACTCACCCTTTCCTGACAGTTAATGAGCTCTGTCTTTCTCTCTCTCCTCTCCTTATTGGAGGCTGGGCTCACAAATGAACTGCAGTGGGGGTGAGGACATTAGATTTCCTCTGCGCTGCGTCACATACAGCAAGGAAAGCCAAGAACAGACAAATGATTACAGCCGGTATAATACCCAGTGGAAGAAATAAGCTAAGAGCAAGACACTGTGGGGCCTGACACTGTATAGAGACTCGAATAGGAACTGCCCGATAATGTGCTACAATTTGAGTCAGTTCCAAACTAAGTGCAAGCCGCCTATGAAGGAAAAGGGGTGGTTGAAAAGGTAGGCAACTGAATTATGTTATACAGTAGGTGAAAAGCAGCATGTGTAAAAGTAGTATGTCTGGATGTTTTAGAAGTATTGATAAAACAGTGGGCAGAAAGTACACCGGTGAGTTTTTGAAGTGTGTATCATCTGGGCCAACAGGAGGTCACATGACAGTGAATTACAACTCATCCACCACTTTATGCTCATTAGCACACATTTACTTTAATTCAAAAGAACGCAATTTCAGATGATTATCAGACATTTGATGATAATGCACTGCAGCAAGGAAGAAAATGCATCCAAAATGGCGGACAACACAGTGTTGATTTGTAAACTATGTTATCTTCATGTTGCTCATTCAGTATAAAAAGAATAAAGTTGTATTTTGATTCAACTACTTTTTGTGCTTGTTTCTAATTGTGCTATTAGCTTAGCAACATGCTACTGTTAAACTCAATTGGATTCAACCGTTAGTTGTGTATTGGTGCAGAATGCTAATTGTATGGCATCAGTGGTTTTACAAAATTGGTTTGATTATGGTTAGGATTCTCCCTTAGAAGGCAGATGCCTTTGTAGGCAGCAAGCAGTGAGGTAGCTGACTATGTTTTGAAACAAGAGCTGTTGTGTACACTTAGGCATGTGTGATTGTCAGATTTGAAACCATATGTAATTTAACAGTAGGAATGCAGCGATTATATATTCTGGTTGTACGATTATAGTCTGAGGAATAATCAAGGTTTCATGTTTATCACGATTATTATGCATTCATTAATTTCAAAACACTACTAGTTTAGTAAATCACTTGAAAACTTTTTATATTTTAAAGTGGCATTTATTGCTGCTCAGTAACTGAATAAAACAGCACAAAATAATAATAAAAAAACAAACAATAGTCCATTTCTCTTTGGCCTTAATAATAAGTGAAAAAAGTTTTTGGCTTTTAAACTTAAGCAATAAAATTACACTGAAAATAAACGACAGAACAATAAATGAATGAATAAATAAATAAATAGTATTTGTAAGTCTAAGCTACATATTAGCTATGTTTTTTCCTTTTATAAATAACAAATGTAGCCAAAGGCTACTGAACCTCTCTATGAAAGGCACTTTTGATTAACAATATTACAAATCTGTTTGTTTTTTTCCTTTTTGTATTTTTTATCTTTGGAGTAGAAATGTGTATAGTCCATAAAAAGTATGAAGCTGACCGATCATTTCTTGTCACGTTACTCGTGGTGCGCTCATGCCATTCTTTTAACTAGGTGCGCCTGGAAAGCGTGAGTGCAGCCCGCAAACTACTGCCATTATGCGCACCAGCCACAAGCCTCCATTGGAAATAACAAACTTGTGTTTGCAAAAGACGGGATATTTGAACAGCCCGTTAACAGCCTCAGCCATAGTTAAAATCAGTATTTAATCCAGTGTGCGTGTGTATTGTGTACAACCTCGGAACATTAAACTACCGCACAGTTGGCATAATTTTTAGTTACAGCAGTTTTGTTCCGTACAAAAATTCAGTGTTGAGAAGCCTTTAGGATTAATTAACATGACGAATTGAAGCGTGATTAATAGTGAAATTGGTTAATTGTTGCATCCCTAATTAACACACTCAAAAACTAATTTTTTTGCTCGTTCAAACTACTTATTTAAAATGAGCTGAAACAACACAATTCTTGAGATTTAATTGAGACAACCGATTTTTTATGTTCAATCTACATAATTTGTTAAAAGTGTTAAGTTAACAATCAATTTGTGTTGGGACAACATGAATGAATTGTTTGGAACCCTGCATTTTTTACAGTGCAGGGATGAAAATGTGACTTTTAGGTAGAAGCTTTCAATCTTTAAAAGGGCTTGCATTGTATACAGTTCACATGTTGTTCACAAATGTTTTTTTATTTTAATTTCAATATTAGTTTTTTGTTTTGTTTTGTTTTGTTAGTTTTTTATCCCTCATAGACTCGTTTTCATTCCTATAAAAATACACTTATGGCACTGAACTGCAGGTCTATCCCTTACTGAAAACATTTCTGATGGTGCAAAGCTATAAAATTGTATGTCGAATGTTGTCAAATCATATGTATGAGGTAATTTATTTCCAGGTAATAGTTTTCTTGGAGATTACTCTCCAGAAATTTGCAGAGTTATAAAATGACTAAATGTTGCAGGAGCTTGCAGATTGCAATATGTTTCTTTCCAGTAATCGACTCATTCAGCACCTTAGGATGCTGCATGTGCTTGTCAGCAGGCAGAGAAATGGGGTTCAGGGCTTCTCTGTGCTGTTCAGCAGCTCTGAATCTGAACGAATCAGAAGTTTGGAGCTGCCTGACAGGGTCTTTACGAGGCCATGAGCATCGTGTCACTCAAAATATCCCCCTCTCTGTGTTTACAGAGCCATATGTGATGGATCGCTTGTGTGTGTGTGTGTGTGTATGTGTGTGTGTGTGTGTGTGTGTGTGTGTGTGTTTTTGTAACAGCAGAAGTATGGTTTTTGTTCAGTCATGCAAGTCTCTCTCTTTGACTAGGTTTTCGTTTGACTGAGGTTCTCATTGTGCACAAGAAAAGAGATTCGCTTCTTATATTTCTAAATTACAGTGGCTTTTTTTAAAGTCTGTTCTGTTTTGATAATTGCACAGTTAATGTGCATGTGTTCAGAGACGATTCTCCTCCTTTTCCTGCCTTTTTTGTGTTGGTTAGTCTGATAAATCTTTTTACTCTTTACAATATCTTTGTTTTGAAGGCTAAATCAAAGCATAAATAAAAAAAAAGTAGTTTTTTTTGTCAATGACAATGTGCTTATTTAGGAGTAAGCAGGTAAGTTTTGGTTAATTGTATTGTTAGTATTTTATAATAGTAATGTTTTTTTTCTTTTTTTCTTAATAAACAATAGCTTTAATTAGTATATGCAAATTTTGCTAGGATTAGAATTTACAGTAAACATTTGTTTTAGTGTCAGCTGACTTACATGTTTTTGTTGTTGTTTTCTCTATCTTTTCCTTTCCCCCAGGTCCACCTGTGAACGTAACATGCAACATTTTTATTAACAGTTTTGGATCCATTGCTGAAACAACAATGGTGAGTATAGTGATTGTGTAATGACAAGTGATGTAATGATACTCCATACATCAAATCAAATCACTAGCAGCATGTGTACTATGATAAGTGAAAAACTTAGGTGCTGAATACAAAATACAAACAACAGTGCAAAATAGAACAACATGCTCCCAAAAACAAAACAATATACAGTTAGCAATGTTGACAGTAATATGTAGAAGACAATAAGCAGGTGTACACATAGTCTGACTGTTGGTGGTAAATTTTTTATGAAGGGAAAAAAAGATGATTGGGCTCCAGTAGTCTGAAAACAATTCTAATGATCTAATTTCATTCCTTTTTTGTAATAAAAGTGATTACCATATTTTTTTGCTAGACATAGTATGAAATAATGTTTTGCATATTCTGTTGACTTTCTGAACTGTTTGTTTCAGACATTAACATTTATAGATTTAGTGATTAATACTCAAATAATGCTGTATTGTTTTTAATATAAATTTGGATAAAGTATGGATCAACCAAAATATTTGGTTCAAAATATAGTTAAAAAAATGAATCCAACTGTTGGGTTGGTCCATATTTTGCACAACCCAGCATTTTTAGTGATTATATTAGTATGGTATATAGACATGATCTCAGCCATTTAAGTGACATGATGCATTATTTACATAAAAAATGATCATCATCCAGATTTTAGCTGATTTCGCATCCTCTGTCATCTTATTTGCCCTTTGTATGGGAAGAATGGGAAGCTCCTCTACCACATAAACAGATTATATTACCAGAGATAATGAGAAGACAATAAATGAAGCATTAAAGTTTTGTTGATGACTCCATTCAGTTTGTAAGAGTAAGCCCTAAACAACCCCACTTATCAACAATATAACCATGTTCTCAGTATATAACCTGTAACAAGTGTTTAACCCACTCTATATTTCCATCTACTAAATAAATCTTAAATTTATTTATATCTATAACTACTTTTTCGAAATGCTATCCTAGTATAGGTAAATCATTTCAGTATAGGCAGATTGTGGCTGATCTTGATTCATTTGGATCACGACCCATGATTCAGCATGTGATCCATGGATTAATTGCTAAGCAATTGCTTTCGTTCCAAAATGATTTTAATATTACCAATATCTTTGTCCTGTTTGTAAACCAAGCTCAGTATTCACAAAATGATCTCAATATGTTTTAAGCACTGATACACAGCTGAAGTGTGTGCAGCCTGCAGAGGCAGATATCTGATGGCACACGATCAATTCATTTGTCAGATACTCACAACATTATTTCATAATATCTGTATTCACGTTAACACGGTTGGTTATGTATTACGTAAATGTATACAGTTGGGGAAAATCCATATAACATTAGTTTGGATTATTATTGGATCATTATTGGAGTTTATTGCTTTTAATAATAAGTATAAAGAACAACAAATATTTTAGCGTTTTATTTTTATTTATTTATAGTCTCTAATTGATTTAATGCACGTTATTCTCAAAACACACCCATATATCATTAAGAGAATAAGCACAACCCTTTTAGACCATGCGCCAGGGCGCAGAGTGTATTTTTCCATCCTTAAAATAGCAAAAGTGGATTCGGACACGCCCTTAATGCTTTTGCGGCATGCGTTTTAGACTTTGCGCCTAGATCAGTAAAATAGAGCCCATACTCCTTTTAGTCCTCTCATTTTATTGTTATTTAACCTGTGGCATAAAGTGGTCAAATATATTGCTACAATATAGTGCAACAATTTATAGCACACTCAAAAGCATATCAAGAAAAGCTATACTGTATGTTCATGTGTGTCTTAATGGCCACATTGTTCAGATATTGCTTTATTGAAATACCTTTTTCCAGCCATTGACCTGGTGAAGGTCATACATTTCTGAGTCTTTTTTAGCATAGAAATAAATAATAGTTTGCCAGGATTTTCTGATGGCACCATCAGAGCAGGTCCAAAACCTCAGCAGCTTGCAAAATCCCTTCAAGCAGAACAAAGGCAGTGCTTTCCACCCTTTCTTCCCTCCATAACCAGTGGAATTGATCCGAGTTGCTCATGCTCATGTTCACACTGAGCAAGCGGCGACGAGGTGGAGGGGAAGGAGCAGGTAATGCCAGCGATATCGATAAATCTTTAGTGCTTATAGGGCAGCCGAGAACAATGTTTCTTCCAGTAATGATCTGACCGACTCCGGCCACTACTGAGACTGGCATTCCCCCCGGCCTTCCACTGTCCTAATTGTTTACCCTTTTTGTAAGGCACAGGGCCCATGGGACAGGCGAGTGGCTATTTAATTAGCTCGCCAGCTCTTTCATTTTCTCGAGGAAGCAAGAGAGAGCAAACGTGTACATTTCAGCGTCCGTCATTTGTTAGCGGAGTTGGGCATGCGAGAACCGTGCAAACTTTTTCTAATATGTCACCGTCAGGATAGGATCTGGCCTTGGGCTTGAATCGCATTATGAGTGGGTTGTTGCCATAAATCACTCTCCTTAGCCTAGAGAAATCAAATCAGAAAAAAAGTTGTGTGTGCGCTGATGAATGTGCGCCCACTCCTCGCTTGTTTGCAAAATCATTCAGTCTGAAACTAGCCGTACGTTTGAAGGCGAGCGTTTGACTGCAGGCATCCTGTTTGGTTGTAGTAATGGATTTCGGATAATCACAGCAGACAAGAGCGAAAGGTTTCACTAATTTCACCATATATATGCAAGGTTTCCGGGACGTTATATGCGTGTTTGCTGAAGAGAACAGATGTGTTTACATAACACCTGAGTAATTGGGAGATAATGCTACCGGTAATGAAGCCGCAATGTATGGCTCTGTTGTTTTTGGTGGGGTTCATTTTGCGTCTACAGTGACCGTGGGCTGTTTATCATAAGGGAGAAATATTGACAAAGTAAAATCGATGGGACTTGTTCTTTTCCCCGTGCCGCGGTGGCTGTGCTTTCTCTGAGAGGCAAATCTAATAACCTGAGACAGATGATTCTCTTCCATCAAAATATTTGGAAATTCTGGGGATGATCCGGTCACCTTACATTAGGATAATTGCCCTGAAATGTCCTTGCATGTTGAAGCCGATTGCTATTGCAAAGGTCGTCCACTATATTTTCTGCGGATCATCCCAAGGTACATTACTGGCCAGACAGTTTAATGGTCTCCCTGAAATGATAGAACTGCATGCCTGTTTTGGAGGAGAATTGACAATTATGGCAGTGTGTTGGGGCGAAATGCCAACGCTTTATGTTGCCTGCTTTTACCCGCTGGCCATCTCACCGGTTTGCCTGCAAAAAAATAACAATTACCTCAAGCAAAATATACACTGAAATGCCTCCAAATTAACCTGCGCTAAGTTTAGACATGCTAGCAAAAAAAAAAAAAGCTTTCACAGGTTTCTTAAGCTGATGTTAGGTCTTTTTTTCCATCTCACCTTTGATCTGTTGACATGGCTGTCTTTGTGCGCCACAGGATTACAGAGTGAACATTTTCCTGAGACAGCAGTGGAATGACCCTCGGCTGGCCTACAGCGAATATCCTGATGACTCCCTTGACCTCGATCCCTCTATGTTGGACTCTATTTGGAAACCCGATCTGTTCTTTGCCAATGAAAAGGGAGCCAATTTCCACGAGGTGACCACTGACAACAAGCTCTTGAGGATCTCCAAAAATGGGAACGTTTTATACAGTATAAGGTAAAAGGACAAATTCGTAATTCAATTTTGTCGATAATGCATTATATGGTGTGTGTACATATGCTTGTAAAGGTAGACTGCAGCTAGTTGTCACGTCATGTTTACTGCTGTCTGTATTTTTGAGAGTGGATTTATTTCGGTTTGCCCTTTGAGAAAAAAATGACATATAGTTTTAAATACACGCTGACCTTTTGAGAAAACATGGCTTAGTATAGAGGGTTAGTTGTCAATGGAGCCTTCCACTAAAATAGTGTATTATAGAAATTTCCACATAAAAATAATAATCCATTTATTATTGTATTAATATTTATATTTATCATCAACAATTAGCAAAAAAAGTCAAATGTTGCATACAAAATAATCAACATATATGTTTTGACTGAAACATGTGGTTAATGAATTATTCAAATATAACTTGCTTATCATTACATGTAATACAAAACACTTCTACACTAATTTGTGCACATTTTTTATGAATATTTTCATTCAGCTAGGAGACATCAATTAATCATATGTGTCTCTATTTATACCTGTATTTATATTGTTATAAACATTTTATTTCATATTCTGACCTTTTGAATTTTCTGTTGACCAAAGAATCTTAAAAAGAAAAGAAAAAACAAACTTTCAGACTAAAACTAAACTAAAATCTTAAGCAGTACAATTGTTTACCATATTGATAATAATGAGGTGCAGTGGGTGATCTGCCAAATTCCTTAACGGTTAGCATAATATCTTTGAAACAAAGTCCCACCCCTTCTGTCCAATGCCACGCCTCCTGATATCATGAACGCGCACCTTAAAGATGACAGTAGACAACCCACTAAATCATGTCATTTACCAGTTAGAAAGCTCTATAGTACTTTATAATGCTACGATTCTGAAACTGTATTATATCTAGCAGGTTTATAGTTGTGTAGCAAGCAAAACTTGTTAAAATGTGCTATATTTTATGCATGCAAGGATTGCTGGTCTCACTCTCTCTGGCGATTTGTCATAAAGCGACTACTGTATGCTTAGTGTTTGCCCAGCAGCCTGCAGTAATTGCACTTATTACTAAGCCATACTTACATGCTATCTCAGACCGAATATTCAGAGTAGCATGGTAAACAATATAGGGAGCGCGTCACAGGTTGTCATTGTTCAAAAATGAACCAATGTGAATATAAAATCAACTTCACCTCAGTAAAGCAGGCTAGGCGGAAAAGCGCTAATAACTGATGTTTTGTTTGTTAGACTAAATAAAAATCTACATTATCGATGCTGTAAAAGGTATCTTATGAAACTGAAAATAGTCACATCAATCTTTCACCGGAAGATTTCAGTGGCTAAGCAACACTTCTGTGCATATAACCCATTCGTAAAACAACTAAATCTACATAAGCTTTGCTTGACTAAAAGAGCTTTAAAACATAACATTGTCTGTCTTAAAGAAATACTTCAGCCATAGTGTCATACTTCCTCCAGCGTGCAAAAGTAGCTCCAATATTGATTCACGATTTTTAAAAGTTTTGATTTCTGAAGGATCATGTGATTTTGAAGATTTAAGAAGTGGTTCTGAAAATTCAGCTTTGTATCACAGGAATTAATTATATTTGTAAGAAAAATAAATAGGAAATAGATTGTTTAAACTGTAATAACATTTTAGACTATATTATGGTTTTTACAAATTCTAAATTCCCATCATTCCTCTTATAAATTAAATCATTCACTGCTTAAACTGCTTCATTTTCTGTTTTTTTTTTATTTTTTATTCTTGCTATAAAAAAAATGTCTTGAAGCAAGAAACAAACAAACATATGTGTTCTTCTCAGCACGTTTCCAAATTCACTTTACGTCTTATCATTGCAGCATTAAAGAGGGCTGGGGTTGTAGTGAATAGCTGTGTGGATTGGAAAGCCTGATCTCTTAACTTGACACCATCAAATGAACCTTTCAGATCAGTTTGGTCTTAGCTGTGAACTCCCTCTAAATTGCACCAGCCGCAGTGCACAGTTAAATTGAACATTTCAGGTAAATAACCACTTCAACCGCTATCCTGTGATAGAGATGTGATTACAGCCTTAAGGAAATATGAGGGATCAAAGCTCTTGGCTATTTCTTTATCTAGCCTCAGGATCATATGAGGAAGAGTTAATAATCATAGATTTAATAGAGTTTAAAAATGAGTATAGAGTTTGAAATGAATAATCTAATATAAAATCTATAAATATTTACTCATCATCATGCCGATTCAATCCTGTAAGCTGTAACTTCCATATGATAGCAATATATAGTGACTATAAGCTGTCAAACGGAACCACTAGAATGGTTTGTTCAACTTCTACTCTTTACTTTTAGTGATTTAAAGTGATGAGCGAAATGAAATTAAAGATAATTGCTGATAATCTCCACCGATAACCTCAGCTGCAGATCTCAAATCAAATGTGACACCTGTGCTCCAGGTTTGACATCAATAACATCAGACATTATTGGTTCTCCAGTGTCTCATAACCAGGTGTCTCGTAAAACCAAAACGACCAGCACCATATTTGATTTGAGAGCTGCGGTGAGAGTGGAAATTATTTGAGAAAATCAGATTTGCTTTGCAACAGATTAGTGGCAGCAAGTAAATTATAAGTCAAAATAACTAGTTAACTGAATCTATAAACTATTACATTTTTAATCACTCAAATTCAATATTTTTTTCCTCAGTTTTTGTTTTTAATCTATTTTTTAAATATTAAAATCACTAAAGTTGAGCACACATAAATAAATAAACATAAAGGTAACACTTTATTTTGATGATCCGTTACATTGCATCTACTTGCCAACTCATTCTCATTAGATTATAAGTAGACTGTTAGGTTGGGGTTAGGGTTAGTGTAAGTTGACATGTACTTGCAAAGTTTCTTATAGTCAGTTAAATGTCTGTTGAAGGAGCAGTATCAGCAGATATTAAGCAGACAGTCTACTAATACTGAAATGGACCATCATAATAAAGGGTTACCCATATAAATTAAAGAAGTTAAAACTAAAATATTGGATAAAAACAAGGTATAGTTGAAGTCAGAATTTTTAGCCCTCCTGTTTATTTTTTGCCCGTTTTCTGTTTAACAGAGAACAGATTTTTTCAACACATTTCTAATCATAATAATTTTAATAACTTAAATCTAATAAATATATTTTATTTAAATATAATTTATTTTATCTTTGCCATGATGACATTAAATAATATTTGACTAGATATTTTTCAAGACACTTCTATACAGCTTAAAGTGACATTTAAAGGCTTAATTAGGTTAACTAGGCAGGTTAGGGTAATTAGGCAAGTTATTGTATAATGATGGTTTGTTCTGTAGACAGTTGAAAAAAAATAGCTTAAAGGGGCTAATAATTTTGTCCGTAAAATGGTGTTTAAAAATTTTAAAACTGCTTTTATTCTAGTCGAAATAAAACAAATAAGACTTTCTCAAAAAGAAAAAATATTATCAGACATACTGTGAAAATGTTCTTGCTCTGTTAAACATAATTTGGAAAATATTTAAAAAAGAAAAAAAATTCAACGGGGGGCTAATAATTCTGACTTCAACTGTATATGAACTAAATGATCTGATAATATTATGATAAGGGATTATGAAATATATTTTAAAACTAAGTATAATTTTCTAAGAAATTAATCAAATTACAAATTTATTAATTCATTCATTTTCTTTCCGGCTTAGTCCCTTTATTAATCTGGGGTCGCCACAGCAGAATGAACCACCAACTTATCCAGCATATGTTTTACGCAGCGGATGCCCTTCCAGCCAAAACCCATCACTGGGAAACACCCATACACTTCCATTCACACACATACACTACGGACAATTTAGCTTACCCAATTCACCTATAGAGCACATCTTTTGGACTTATGGGGGAAACCGGAGCAAACGTCAACATAGGGAGAACATGCAAACTCCACACAGAAATGCCAACTGACCCAGCCAAGGCTCGAACAAGGGACCTTCTTGCTGTGAGGCGAGAACGCTACCCACTGCGACAAAGTGCTGCCCAAATTACAAATTAGTAAATTCCAATAAAAGGTCATTTTATTCTATTTTTTAGCAAATGCCATAAAAGTTTACCATACACTTTAAGATTCAATTAGTTATTCACATATAAACTTAAACCATACAGTGGTTATTTAATACATCTAATACAATTAAAAATCATATTTGTTAACAGTTCATGCACTGTGAACTGCTACAAAACAATTTTCCACAACTAATACTTTACACTTTGTTTTAAGTTGTTCTTATTACAGTATTTAAGTACTTAGTAATATTAATTAGCTAAATTCATTTACTATTTGGTTTGGACTTAGTTACATGTAATTATGCCTGTATTATTGTATTATTACTAAAGTCAATACATGGACAATGTTACACATTAGGTTTAAATGCTTTCAATAAATATGGTCCCACTTTATATTAAGTGGCCTTAACTAATATGTATTAGAACGAAATTAGTGATTCATTACAATGTGCTTATTGTGTAAATACATGTTTTACATATGCTTGTTTAAATACCTGCATGTATGTACATCTGAAATTATATTCAGTTATTTATAATTACACTATTGACCTTACTCATAACACCAAACCTTTTCCTAACCCTACCCATATCCAACTCAAAAGGGATCTGCAATGCATTGAAAACACATTAAGTACATTTTATTTCTATTTTGATTTAAGTACATAGTAGTTAAGACCACTTAATATAACATGGGAGCAAAAATATAAATTGCTTACTCGTCATTCATGTTAGCAAATGCATTTATTAATGTTTCAATACAAGACCTTTATGTGAAGTGTTTTCAGCAGCACTAAAACAACACTGAACTGTTCCTTCAAACATTTGTAAGGCTTGACCGGTGGAAAAGGAAGAAAGTAAGAGCTGTCTAATTTGATCTGTTGTGGAGTTTGTTGCTGATAGCGGCTGTTGTTGTTTCTCAGAATAACACTGGTTCTGGCCTGCCCCATGGACCTGAAGAATTTCCCTATGGATGTGCAGACCTGTATAATGCAGCTGGAGAGCTGTAAGTATGCCCTGATCCTTTCAGCCAGATGGAGAGGATTTATTCAGTGCTGCAGAGATGGATGTTGTACTGGCTGGCACCAGCAGATGAAGAGTGTAGTGATTTAAGGCCACCTTCAAGTAGATTCAGCAGTCAGCAGAGAGGCGCTTCCAGCACAAACCCTTCCTGACATTACCCATTTCTGTTATTTACTATTGATTCTCAGATTTGCCAAATTGTAGTGTATTTCTGCTGGGGAATCTTTGTCTGACTGAAGGTTTTTGAAAATTAGGAGCAGCAGGAAATAGATTTGTTGTTTGGAGTTTGTGATGGATCTGGTTGGTTGGGGGTAACGTCATGTATTAACTTTATGCAGGAAGTTGCACCATACACTGTAAAAAAAACAAAAAACAAATCTGTTAATTAACAGTTTTTGTACTTTGTGATTCACAAGTGTTTTCTGTATATTTACGGTTGTGAACTCTACAATTTAACAAAGTGACTTTTATTGACATTTGAGTAGTTTGAAATAATATAATGTATAATAAATAATATATAGAGGAATACGTCTAGAAAATAACAAAAAATGTACTGAAAGTTTATTACAAGTTTTTTGTTCTGTAATATACAACACCAACCCAGGCAATATATCACTTTAATCTATTAAAAATGTTAATAAAAGTCACTTTTTCAAACTTTTCAAGGTTAAAAGATGTTGGAAGAAAGATCAAGGTCCTATAATGCAATTCAAAATAATAAATAAATGAGGAAAATAAAAGAATAAAAACATGAATCACAAATTAACTGTAATTTTAGATGTTTTACAGTTTATTTGGTTATGCATTTAATGTCACACCGTCATGTTAAAAAAAATAGTATGCCCTTAAAAAAATATCTGATCTTTGGTCTTAAAATTTGGAAAATAAAACCACAAATGAACAACAACATATTGCATTAACAAAACTGAATGCCTTGACTAATTATCAGCAGAGGTATCAGCAGTTTGTTGGTCTGTTTGTTGGCTGCTTGAACAAAACACTGTTTCAGCAGTTTGTTGTTGGTCACTCCTCCAGAATTATCTGAGACTAATAAGGTCATACAGAAAATTCTTACTTTAACTACTGCTAAAATTGGATCTACAGGCATCTGAATCAAAGGGTGTGCTAAGTTTGTCATTTATGGCATTTCTGTTTTGACTTTATTTTTGTTCAATATATAATTTGTATGTTGTGATGATGTTTATCAGAAGTTTTATCTTCCAAATTTTAGAACCTGCCCAGGAACATGTTTTTTTTCTGATTATATCCTAATAGGGAAAACCATGAAGTTCAATGGAGTGTTTTAAAGAGCCTCTATTATCCATGATAAAAGGTCATATTTAGGTTTTGGTAGTCTCCAACAACAGGCTGATATGCATGCAAGGTAACAAAAAAAAGCTGTATTTTGTTATGGAAACAAAGCTCATTTGTTTCCAAACCTCTCTTTTGCATGAGGCTAATCTGCGCTGATTGGTCTGATGACCCAGTCTGTTGTGATTGGTAGACGGGGTTCAGCGCGAGACGAAGAGAAACACCCAAGAAGTAATTAGAGCACAGAGTATATGTGTAAGCCCAATGCAGGAATGCAATAAAGGAATGCCAGCATATTAGGCATGGGACGATAACCGTTATCAAGGTATACCGCGGTTTGGAAAAGTCAAGGTTTTGAAACCGCCAAAATTTTCTGCTATACCGTTCCTACGATATATGTAAGATTTTTTTTAATGTTTTTTTAAGACAACAGTATCTCCAAGAGAAATGATATCCAAAGATGTTGTTTTTAAATCTGTGTTTTTAAATCTAATGAAACAGCAGAAGTCAATAATTTATTTGACATGTTTACTGTTCCATAATATTTTTAATGTTTCTGAAAATAAAATATATTTTGTTCAAATGGGAAAAAAAGTTTTGTTTTTTACCCAGACATTTAAAAAGCACATATTTTAGAGCAGTAATCACAATACCGTGAAACTGTGATATTTTTATCCAAGGTTATCATACCATCAGAATCTTACCACAACCCCAAGTAATAGCAACATTCAGTATTAATCCACACAGGGGCAAAAGTTGAACTATTTTGAAAGGTGACCGCGCCACGCATGTGTAGGAACAGCTGATTGTGGCCATAGCAACAAACAGCAGGAGATCGCGAGCTCAAAACACATTTAAATTGGTAAAAGAATGAGTCCGCACACAAACACGGCACACAGGTGGCTATACTTAGGTGTTGTTGTGAAAATGATCTTTAACCCTTTAATCCCCACAGCCTTATGTATGGCCATCTATCAGTAATAGTAATCTTTGTGTCATGATCAATCCCATGATCCAGCAGTTCATATTTGGTATTGTTTTGTGTTGACATTAATACGAACATGCAAAAGATCCGGATGAACGACAAATCATTTAAACGACTTTTAGTCACATATATTATTAAGAAATCTATATTTTTTAAACTAGGTGCATTTTGAGATTTAAACCTCAGCTGGATGTTTTCATTCGCCTAGAGCTGTGTTGCAATGCGTGGAAGCTAATTTTCAAAAACTTAAGTAGGGGCTCTTTAAATTTTTCACATGACTGTATGCCATTGATTTTTGTTGTGAATGTATGCTTTGATCTTTTTTTTTAGATGTGTATAAGGTACTGGATCATTTGGTTTGGATAAAAAATGCTTTCCATTTACTACCACAGTACACTGAACCTAGAACAGTATTTTTCAGCTAAGGCAGACAGTTTGCCTAAAAGAGTCAAAATATTTGAACGTATAAAAGTGATCTGATGACAGGTGTAATGTAAACTGTGATGCTCTGATAATAAAGAATCTAGTTATGAGTCAGTTAAGGGTTGTATCAGTTTTACCAGTTTACCAAATTTTTCACCCATACATTGACAAGGAGACAGGAAGAGACAGTTCAAACTGAGACATGTCCATTGTAAGCCAATGAGCAACTGATGTATGCATATGAATTACTTTGTGGTTTCTCATGGTTTATGTTGATATGTGAATTTATTTTATATCCAGCAGACATGTAAAACAGGTGTTTCCCACATCATTAGTGGGTGCTTTATTAAAAGTAAAGCATATATGTGATGTCAGTGCATAAATATGAGAATAAATTAGTGAATATTATTATTTTTTTATAAAATCTCTGAAACAACCAGTTCACAGAAAAGATTGAGACTTCACAACACTAGTATATAATAGCTGGCATTCTCTATTACTGACATATTATTTGATATGTCTTCTAATAGTTGGCTACACGATGAATGATCTTATATTTGAGTGGGACGAGAAGGGAGCCGTGCAGGTAGCAGATGGACTGACGTTACCTCAGTTTATACTAAAGGAAGAGAAGGATCTGCGCTACTGCACCAAGCACTATAATACAGGTAAGCGTCATTCATCATGTGACATTCCTCTGCATTTGAAGCTTTATTGTTTTTTTTGAGCTGGCACACATTAAATGCGGCCAGACTCATATGCAAATCACTGTTTCTGGACTCATTGTTACAAAGCACTTGGCACCCAAACGCACTCAGGATGGGTTCAGTGAAAGGTTGTGGACCACAGCTCTGCTTTGAATCTTCATCATGAACTTTCGATTGGGTTAAATACCATCTGTTCAGTCAGCGTCAGCAGTCAGGATTTGTTACACTCCAGATAAACTGGAAAAATTGCTGAAGGCCAGACTAGTTTAGAAAATAGCAGCAAGCCAAAACAGCAGGGACAGTCAGTGCAGATTCTCCATCTGCTTTGGTGAACTAACATCATCGAGCTAATTGAGAGTTTTGGTTTTTGATTTGTTTAATAACGTCTTATTGAGGATTAAGAGTGACTAGTGGGTGTTACTGTATTACATAATTAAGCACAACTATATTAATATGACATTTAGTAAAAAGGGGTTATTATTTAGCAATTTCAAAATCCTTTGATAGTGAAAATGTATATATAGAATCATTAGTGGTAAACCCTAGGCAGCAGGGGATGTTGTGCTCCGCTCATTTCACTTTTTGCTTTTAGTGCTCATCTCAAAAAGAGCTCATTAGCACATTTTCTCAGAATTGCACTTGCCCTTTGTTCTGCACAGCAGTCCTATTCAAAATAAATTGTGACCTTTTTTGCACACAATTTTCCAAGGCTTCCAAGCACCTCATTCTGATCTCATCCCTGTGATTATCTTGTACTGTGACAAAACATTGGCTAATGTTCATAGTTTTGCACCTCATTCATTAAACAAGCAGAATGAGCTGTGTAAATCTATTCAAGCACAAGGGACTCCAGACACAAAGTATTTTCACAAAGTTGTATTTCACAAATTAGAAAAAAAAATTTGATTAATAAAATCACACGTTCCAGAAAAATATAGAAAAATAAATAAGAAAATTATCCCCCAGTTTCACAAACAAGGTTTAAGGCTAGTCTTGGATTAAATTGCATGTTTGAGCTCTCTCAACTGAAAATAACTTGGAGTGAAATGTCTTAAAATATGGCAGTGTCATTTTTTGTCTCCGATGCACACCAGTAATGTATTTTTCTAAGGCCATTTTTATAAATGTGGCTTAAATAGCCTAATTTAACTAAGGTCTAGTCTGGGCCAATACATATTAGTGTGTGCCTTAATAATGTACATTTTCATCTTTAATAAATTGTAGGTAAATTGATTATACTAGTTAGTACACATGCATTTTGATTACTAAAGTAAATTAAATTGAGGCCCTAAAAATAAAAGTTTGATACAGATCAAATGTAGCTGAATTTGCAAAATAAAAATAAATCTGAAATAAAATTTATTTTGAAAAATTATTTGTGGGCCACTCACAGCAAGAAGGTCGCTGGTTTGAGTCCCGGCTGGGTCAGTTGGCATTTCTCTGTGGAGTTGCATGTTCTCTCAGTGTTGGCGGGGGTTTTCTCCGGGTGCTCAGGTTTCTCCTACAGTCTAAAGACATGCGCTATAGCTGAATTGAATAAACTAAATTGGTTGTAGTGTTGGTGTGTGAATGCAAAAGTGTTTGGGTGTTTCCCAGTACTGGGTTGCAGCTGGAAGGGCATCCACTGTGTAAAACATATGCTGGATAAGTCATTCCGCTGAGGCGACCCCTGATAAATAAAGGGACTAAGCTGACGAAAAATGAAATGAAATGAAAATGAAGCGTGTCTATAATAATATGTATAGGTATGTCAGGATTTGTTTCTTAATACAGTTTCCTTTTTTTAATTTTGAAAATAAGAATATAAAATATGATTCTTGATTCTTGAATGTGTTTGTAAAAATAGCCAATAATGCATTAAATAAGTCAAAATTAATCATTTTAGAATATTATGTAAAATCATTAGAATATTTTGTGATGTATCATGTTTTGCGAAGATATTTAATCAGATTGCTTGCTGTGAATATATCAAACTTATTTTTTTATTAGGAATTAGTAAAAAGAGCTTAATTTGGACAACTTTAAAGGCGATTTTGTCAATATATAGATTATTTTATAATTCACTGTAGATTTGTTAACATTTATATAAATACAAATCATACATTACATATAAAATTTATTTATTCAAAAAAATATTTTATGCTCACGCAGCTTTATCGTTTTCATTTTTATCTTCTATATGATAATACTTTTTCTTGCCTAGATTTGCATATTTGACCATAAAGTTATCTAAAAGTAACTAGTGTCACTCAGGCTTAATTACTCATACCCCCTAGTTTTTCACAAATTATTTTTTTGGTCATTATTATTATTATTATTTTCTTTGATAAATTGACTGATTTTGTAGTGGTAATTCCTAGAAATTTGCGGACAATTTTGTGATTTACCATATTATGTAGCCTATTATGTTAGGTGTGCAATCTGACACAATTACAATGACACAAATAATAAAAATAAAGCTTCTTTATTTTGGTCTCTTGCCAAGACAAGATCTAAAACAGATCTCTGAACTCTTATTTGTGTCCACTATCTTCTTTTCTCTTTCTCAGATTTCACACCCTGGAGCATCTGACATCATGTACCTCACTCAGGACATGCGTTAGGGCTTTCCCTACCATAACACACCTTAAACACGGATTGCTGTAAAACTTGTCAGTGGCAGGGAAGCTTTTTCTCTCATTAACTGCAGGAAAAGAGTTAAAAATGTAAACATTTATCGATTTTGCACAAATCATAATACCAGCCATACACGTAAAGCAAAAATAAAATGTCTGTCTTCCTTGAACCAATCTCCATCCTTGTAAGCTGCTTGCTGTTTTGTCTGTTCCATTGCTCTGTTTGATAGATGTTTCCAACTTTCTGTTGCAGTCTGAAGTGCGTCAAACTCACAAAATGCCCAATTCACGCCACAGGATGTCTAATCCAATCTTTGCATTAACTATGCATGTAATTCACTTGCTCTTCATACCCCCCACTCTCATGTAATGTAATGATTGTGAAGGCATAGATGAGACATAATTTTTCGAGACACACTCAAATACATTGCCTCATGTAAAAGTTAAACAATTAATTGCAAACTGAAATAAATGAAATTTTTTTATAGGCTTTAGAATTGGAAGTTTAATGAGATTATTAAAAAAAATCGATTATTTTGTGTTTAAATTAAGAATTTTGCAGTATCCAAAAATGTGCAATTTTTGTTGATTTTGCATTGGATTCAATGGTCGCAGAATCGCAAAAAACTAGAGGATCTGGTTGCTTTAATATAACTCAGTTTTTGCCCAATTCCATCTTCATGTACACTTTCTTACTCTCACCCTCTCATTCATTTGTGAGGATCCCATTCACAGGTCATATGTCTCTGTTGTGTTTCCTTTGAACTTTGCCTTTGTGCCCATTAAAGACCCCTGAAGATGAACTAACACTTGAGTCATCTCTCTCTCTATTTCTCTCTCGGGTTTTTTCAGCACAAGCACTGGACAGTCAGTACATGTGCTCTGCTGCTCCCCAGTCAAGCATTAACCGGAAATTAAAGTGTCGTTTTCCTCAGATTTATTAGTGGCAATCTATTTTGATTTGCAGAGCAGGTCTGTGCTCTGCAGTCCAGCAGCTTCTCTCAGTTTGTCTTCCACATCTGATTGCATCCTCCAAGTCCCCTGGGAAAAATAAATACTGTTGTAGTTTTAATTTTAGTGCTGGTCAGTTTCATTTTGCTGTTTTTTTCTCTCGCTTGGCTGTTTACAATCAACAAAGACTGCAGCGTTTGCGTTGTACATTTGAGCTTTTGTTTGAGTCAGTATCTCTGTTTGCTTTTAGTACTAGCAGTTCCCTTTATGTCTTTATCTATATTCATAAATGCAGCTATTTAGTCAATACATAACACTCCCAGGGGTAAGGGAATAATCTAGAGGTTTATGCTGCATCAGCTTTGTAACAGCAGCATCAAAAGCTCGACAATTCCAGTTCAGCTGAGTAAATGGTGGAAGTTAAATGAACCTTGACCCTGACATTTTCAGCTCAGCTGTCTAGTTATTGTGTGGAAACACTCATGGATGTATCATGGGGCTGTAAACTAAAAATATAATTTAACTATTCTGGTTCCGGTTTTGATTGCTCTTTACAGTTCTGGATCTTTAATGTAGAATCCAGTCATTAGAATGATGATGCAGAAGGTTATTGCGTAAAGCAAAAGTAGTGATTTACACCTAATGATGTGAGTGATGTGATGTGACTAGTGTCTAGTGTCTGTAAAATTGCACAAATACTATTTAGATGTGAAGACTGCACAGTGTTTTTATGGGAACGAATGGTGAGGTGTTGTTTGTTTCACATCGATGTTTGTGCTGTTAGCATCTAATTTTGTGAGGACATGAACATATGAATTTCATCTCTAGAGCTGCTCTACATTATGGGCTCTATTTAATGATCTAGGCGCAGAGTCTAAAGTGCACGCCGCAAAAGCTTTAAGGGTGTGTCCGAATCCACTTTTGCTATTTTAGGGACGGAAAAATACTCTCTGCACCCTGGCACATGATCTAACATGGTTGTGCATATTCTCTTGAGTTATGGGTGTGTTTTGAGCATAACATGCATTAAACCGAGCTTCATCTCCCATTCCCTTTAAGAGTCAGTTGCGTTGCACAATGGCACATTTGCTATTTACATGGCGGACTTTGTGAGTGGAAAAACTGAACACTTCACTAGTGTGAAAACAGTTAAACAGACCATCTGCAGGCAGATAAAGAATGAGCCTTCTCTATTCAACCTCGTTACTTTCTCTTTACTTTACTTTTACTCTTTACTTTACTTCTTTACTTTTGTGGATAAGGAAACTGTGTTGTACTCACTCCACTGAAGACATCCATAAGCCTACATATTTAATTTTGCTTGTTAAGTGCAAAGATTTGTTTCAAAACTATTTCTAATATTCTAATTTCCAGCAAACGAATAAATGAACAATAATAACAAAATGTGGTCGAAAAACTGATTTATATTCAAACACACATCCTATTCTTATGCTCCATATGGTGATGCATAGGTTTCCAAAACCCGACAGGTGGAGAAATCTAAACTTGTTTTTATTAAAGCAAATGTAGATATGCATTTAATAAATAATTCTGCTAATAATAATAACATTATTCAAATGCAAATTGTCATGAATAAACTGAAAAGCCCTCCGAGATGAGGCGTTGAGGTTTTTATATTTATGTAGAAAATATATATTTTTTACATTTTAATCCTTTTATTTTGTTTTTTCTCATATGTCAAGATATTTGTGTATTGCTGTACATCCTGTGTGCATTAAGCAATGTATATGCGTTTGGACCTGCATAGGCGCATAATTAACTCGCTCTGCGGTGGACTTTAGACCTGCTTTTAGTTGGTCAATGGCACTGTCTATTACAGATCTTCAAAATAGCAGCACGCCAACAATGCAGCTTAACACACCTCCTTTTTAGACCAGCACACCCACGAGTCCACAAAGATGAGCTAGTGGATTTGCTATTTAAACATTGTGGTGCAAAATGTAAAATTACTGTTGCATTGATCTGAAAATAGCTACAAATCACGCCTTACACATCTTGTGCTTGAACATTATCTCCAGAGCTGCTCAGACAGTCACATCCTATTTGCTTATTTGTTTGTTTTTGTGGAGGAAAATGTTATATGTGACCATATAGGAAAGTGTTATGTTACATGTGACCCTTGAACACATAACCTGTCATAAGTGTATTTTTTACATAGATTTTCTTAAATAAGAAATATAATGTATACATCATGAAAGCTGAATAAATAAGTGTTCCAATGATGTATGGTTTGATAGGAAAGGACAATGTTTATTAGAGATAAAGCTATTTGGGAAAATCTGTAATCTGTACATTCAAAAAAACTAATATTAAATAATATAAAAAAAATTTAATTTAATGAAATTAAGTACTTAGCAATAGACATTACTACATAAAAATTCAGTTTTTATATATTTACAGTAGGAAATTTCTGAAATATCTTCATTGAGCATGATCTTTATTTAATATCCTGATATATATGATTATATACGATATCATATATATATATATGATTTTTGGCATAAATGAAAAATCGTCAATTTTGACCTATAAAATGTATTTTTTGGATGTTGCCAAAAATATACCCTAGCAACTTCTGGCTGGTTTTATGGAACAGGGTTATGTATCATGAACAAGTAGAATCTGTTGCTGTTTACATGAGAAAATGCCAAAAATTTAAATTTAATTATTAGTTAGACTATTAATTATAAAAAATCCCAAAATATGATCAAACACACTATTGCTGTACATTCAAACACTTTTACTGTCTGACATATTATGGGTTGCACGGTTTACCGGTACTATGGTAGTATCTTGATACTATGGCTTCAAAATACTGGCGGTACCACTGTAGTTTGTAAACGGTAGTATCATCATTAATGGTTTATCTACAATGTCACTATTATCACTAAAATGCTCACACGTTTGTGCAACAATAAACCATTTTATTTTAATAGTCTGTGGAGCACTTTAAGGTTGCAAGGTTGCTGTGTAGAATTCACACCTTTTGTGGTAGCCTATTGCACATTTTCTAATGCTTTAGTTCGAATGCACATCTGAATCGGTTTATTTCTGTTCCTGTTAATATGATTTAGTAGCTACAATAACCGCAACAATCTCTTTAAAAGGACTATTCACAGAATGAAATTTCATTCGGTATAATTTGTATCTTTATTTTAATGTATTTTTTTGTTGGTTGGTTATCTACAAAATAAACAAAAATAATGAATAAATTTTAGGTGAAGTGAGGTGCAAATAATACTGTTTGGCCTTAAGGGAATTATGAATTAAATATAAGTAGACATGTTATAACATAAAATATAGTATTTCTGACAATTTATTTACTTTATAATTTGAGTTATGAAATACAGTATTGCAATACTACTTGGTATCCTGATACTTCAGCTGGTATGGTATCGTAAGATTAATTAATGATATCCTAATAACCCAAACATTGTCAAAATCCATCATTAGGTGATCATAAGAAATCACTTATGATTCCTAAATGCATGTATTAGTCTTGTTTATTGTGAACTACAGAAAAAACACAAACGTAGAACAATGCAACACTGCCTGTGGTTTTCTTTGATGTGCTGAGTTCACATTTAATTAAATCATAGCCTTTTGAAGTCTTAAACATTTGTTTATCAAATAGCTCTTTTGTGATTCATAGTCTACCAATCCCTACATTTAAGACCCCTCAAAACTATAAAGGCTTTTGTAAGATATTAAACACTTTATGACCTTAAACACCATTTTATAAATCAAACATAATTAAAAATTTAACCGATACTAAATAAGAACCAGTTCCTACTTCCCAGCCCTGTATAAAAGGCTGATCTTTATAAATATTCAATAACGGAACACTAGGGATAGAGCTAAAGCATGAGATGCCAATGAAAACCACATACTCTCTGTGTTTCAGGGAAGTTCACCTGCATAGAGGCTCGTTTCCACTTGGAGAGACAGATGGGCTATTATCTGATTCAGATGTATATTCCCAGTCTCCTGATTGTCATTTTGTCTTGGGTGTCCTTCTGGATCAACATGGACGCTGCCCCTGCCCGTGTGGGGTTGGGAATCACTACTGTGCTGACCATGACCACCCAGAGCTCAGGATCTCGAGCTTCTCTTCCCAAGGTCAGTAGAGTCTCCAGCACATTCAACTTTACAATTGAGCTATCGGTAAGTCTCTCCTCTTGAATGCAGATGAGCCAATGGCAGTTGAGTATCAGTTCCACAGGGACTGGAATGCTTTAGGCTTCATTGTCATAGAGAAATGTTGAAATGTCTAAAGCAGTCATCGATTTGATGGTGTTTATGCTACAGAAATGGTAAATTGATGCAATACTGCCTCAGGTAGGTTAAGTAGTCACTGCTAGCAAAGTGAGTTAAATGCAAATTAATTTAATCTTACCCTTTGGTGCTTTTCCCACTTGCATTGTGATCTATAAAAATCTCTTTCAAATCATCTTCCATATTTACTTGAAAACCTTTCAGATATCCCTCCATGACATATTTACGTATTACTTGAAATGTCTTTGAAAGTACTGATCTTTCTTAGTCCAAAATGTATAAAAAATGTTGACCTTATTCTGACATGTGGAAGTGCGCTCGTTTTTGCGATTGTTTTAGAACTTCCAATTTAGTTGCCTATGGGAGAAATTACAAGAAATAATTAATGGCATTATAATAGTAGTATAAGCAATAAAATAAGTATAATAAATGAAAAGAAAATATCAGTTTGCAGTATCAAGCAGTATAACGGGCTGTTTTTAACATCTAAAAATCAATGTAAATGAATGAGACCGGAAGTCTCAAGCCAAAAATGTTCTAATGGAAATGGTGTTAATGAGGTCAGCAGGGGGCGCTCAACCTGTAGTCTTTATGAGTTCTAATGCCCCAGTAAAGTGAAGGGGACACTGTACCGTCACTGAACACTGTCTTTCAGATGAGAGGATAAACCGAGGTCCTGACTCTCAGTGGTCATTAAAAATCCAATGGCACTTCTCGTAAAGAGTAGTGGTGTAACCTTGATGTCCTGGCCAAATTCCCTTCATCCGCCCTTGACCATCATGGCCTACCAATCATCCCTGACCACTGAATTGGCTCTATCACTGTCTCTCCACTCCACCTATAGCTTGTGTGGTGTGCACACTGATGCCGTTGTCCGGAGACTGCCGCCGCATCATCCAAGTAGATGCCACACACTGGTGGTGGTGTGGAGAGACCCCCCTTGTGATTGTGAAGCGATTTGGATGTATAGCCATACACGATAAATGTGCTATATAAATACACATTACATTACATTACATTACATTACATAACATAATGGCTGCACGCACTCATACATGAAGAATTTGGTCAATATTGGGACAAGGTTTCCACTCTTGACAGCTGTCATTGTAAAACAGCTAGCAATGCCGTATGTTTAACCAGGTTAGCAACAGTAAATATGATACAGTATGATAGTATAGATATAATTCTATATATTTTTTATGGGGTGTGGCTTATCAATAGTTCAATTAATCCATATAGAAATCTAAATAGATCCAAATTAAATATGTGACATGTTCATATTTGGCATTAACATATCAGATATGTCATATATGCAACATGTATGCAAAACATGGCCGTTTATTTTATTGTTAAATTTCGTAGATGTTTGCTGGTTCCCACCACCATCTTCCCTGAACAAGTGTGAGTTTGAACTACTGGTAGGGTCTTTGCACACTGAAGTCAGACATTTTCGGATGCTTTTTTTGTATTTAAATCTAAAAAATTTATCAAACCTTGCACACAGAGTCTGATGCTTATTAATATGAAATAAACACAAAATGGAGTCTTCGAGTAGTGAGGATAATTTTGTTGTCTTCTCTCTGAAAAGAAAAAGAAAGAGGTAATATTGGGTCCATCCCATCCTTAGATTGCAGAGAGAGGAAGGAGAGTTCCTTATCAAAGAGCTGAGGGATTATCCCAACAATTTTTTTTAGTTATTCCGATTCCAGTGTTCAAAACCACATATTAAAAGAAGACTTTATATTTTATATAAGTCTTTATATTCTATACTTATTATAAAGGGCTTTGTGTTGTGAGACCAAGTGGATTAGTTTTTCTGACACCATTTTGAGTTTTACCCTTTGCTTGTACTGTGGCCCTGAATTGTCAAAACACCTCTCAAAATGCCTTTTTGAATGCAAAACAATCAAACCCAATTAGATTTTTTTTAAGACAGACAAAAATTTCAGATTCAGTGTGCAATAACGGCAAAGAAATTTGACAGTAGAACTTAGAAACTAGACAACTAGCATTTTGCATGTATTGTTGAAGTGCAACACGCACAGAATGCAGAAATCTGAATGCTCACAATGGCGTCGACTACATGCAAGGCATGGGTTGTGGGATACAGCCAGGGCTTAACATTAACACCCGCCAACCCACCAAATGCAGGTAGATTTCAGCTTTGCCGGGTAAGACAGACACTCGCACTAGCCACTTTGGCTGGTTGAAAATAATTTTAAATTGTGGTTTTCTTAAAAGCAGGGTTCGACTATAAGGATGACCCAACATGCATGCAAATGTGATCTTAAAATCGAGAAACAGCACGACTTACAAAAATAATAGCGTTCGCAGGAGCAATAGAAAGCAGGTGAATAACGAAGAGAATGATCAGTCGTGCTAACAGCTGATGTGATGCTCGCTACTAAAACGCGTGCGCTCTCCTGTTTTCTTGCTTGAATTAACCGTGCCTGAAACGCAACTGTGATCGGTTTTCTTTTATATAGACCAGACAAAAAATTATGCTCATGCACCTACAGTCTTGCTGCTTTCAAGAGCTCCAAATATGTCTTTTTGTAAGCAGCACTGGTTGCTTTCGCTTTGAACATATTAATTATTGGCCTTAACCGTGTGATCATTCTTTCATTATCACACACAGTATGTTTTTCACCTGCTTTCTTTTGCCTACGGTTATTTTTGTTAATATGGTTTAATTATCACTTTTTTACAACAACATTGCTTTAATATGAGATTAACTCTCCTTGTATGTGTAGTTAACTGAGGATCTGAGAGACCTTTAGCGAGGATAGATTACTGTGCATATTTTTGATAAATGACAATAATTATTTTTAAAAGTCAATAGTTTTTTTTTGTTTTTTTTTAAGAAAATTTTGTTAAATTAGATTTTTTTTGTTTTGTTAAATAAAAAGTATAGAATACAGCTATATTCAGCTTGTTTTGAAAAAGTTAACATTTGTGGCCAAAAATAATTATTGTTTGGTGTGGTCAGAGATAAATTTGGGAAATCCTTAATTTTGAGTTCTGAAAAGTATTTGAACACTATGAAACCACGACCCATTTGCTCATACACAACACACAAAACGTGAAATGAATGAGGAGGCACTACTAGCCACTGTTGCTGGTGATCAAAAAAGTTAATGTCAAGCCCTGGATACAGCCATTGCCAAATATAAATTGGGCTTAAACTTAAGATGAATTTTCATACCCGTTGCATTGCTATGATAATGACATGCTATTATTTATTTATATACATCTTATTTCCGTAATTCTCTGATGCCTATGTCTGAGTATGTGTTTTTTTTTGGCGCTGTTGACATAATTACTTTATAACAGAACAGAAACTGTACTCATCATTTCTAAATGTTGGTACAGGTTTGTGTCCTGGAAAGCACTTATTCAGCCTGCTGTAGTACAATGTGACAAGAATTGTCTGATCCCACATGCTGCATTGAGATAAGACAGGATAAGGCTGTAGTTTGATCATGTTGATCATCATTTACATGCATCATGACCTGACAAACACACACCGTTCAGCTTTAAATAGGTTGTGATGCCTGACATGAAAACCTCTAGCAAAGATTTACAAAATGAAAGAGGATTTGATGTGTAAGGCATGGAAGATTATTCCTAGTTGGTGATTTTGAGTAAAACGTGCTTCTCGCTGCAATAATAATCTTACAGGTGTTAAAAATGAATGAGTTTATGATTAAAACAAGAACAAACACTTCTGTGTGGGCTCAGAAAATATATTTCATTTATATAAAGTAACTTTCAAATCATGTTGCCAGATATTTGTTCTAATTTTAGGCAAATGTCTTTCAGTTTCATATATATTTTTTACTTTTTATTTCTTTATTTTGCATTTCATTTTAATATCAGATTAACAAGTACAGTAAATTAAATATATTAAGATTAGGCATGGGCCGGCGTAAGTTTCAGATGGTATGATAACCTTAGACAAAAATACCACAATTTAATAGTATCACGGAATTGTGATTACTGCTCTAAAATAAGTTCTTTTTAAATGTCGGAGTAAAAAAACAACAGCTTTTTTACCTCATACAACACAATATATTTTATTTTAGGAAACATTTATAATATTTTGGAACAGTAAACATGTCAGGCTAAATAGTTAAAATAAATCGTTGACTTCTGCTTTCTTTATTGGTTTCAAAAACACAAATTATCTTTACACATAAAAAAACATAAATAAAAAAACGTACATATACCTTAGGAATGGTATAACAGAAAATGTTCTAGCAATTTTTTTCAAATCACTGTAATCCTTAAAATCAGTTATCCATGCCTAATTAAGATATTTGTATTGTAAAACAACAAAATATTGATGAAAATTTTACTTTTTTTTTATTAGTGCACACAAGATTTAATGCCATGACTTAATGCCTTTTATTTGTTCTCTAGTTAAGACATTTTTAAGGCATATATTGTGTAATTAAGACTTTTTAGACTTTTTTTTAAAACCCACAGAAACCATTTGTTATGTTTGAATAATATTCTTATTATTAGAGTTATTAATTGAAACGGTTATGAAGGCTTCATTTAAGACACATTTGTTGCAATGTTATTGATTCATTGAAATGCACTGAATTCACACTTTATTTTAAATCAAGGAATTGCTATTGAATTAACATATGAACAAAATTAGCAAATAGGAAAACTAGACGCGTTGACAGTTACACAATTTAGATTTTTGTACAACTCCTAATTATTACATGAACCTAATTTATTTGTGAAAATTAATATTCATATTTAATTTCATTGTTCAGGTACAATTAATTGAAGTCAAATATTTAAAAAGGTTACGTTTTTAGACAAACTTTATGGTGGCTTGAGAAGGTCTAGTCTGAAAGTTTGTAATAGTTTTACGGTTTAAAGAATTGAAGTAATTTTTAAAAGGTTTGAAACAATTAGCATAGATAACTACATATATGTTAGCATGTTTCTAGTCGGCATGTTTCTTGCTAGGCAGTTGATCGGGTGTTCTGAGTGGTTGCTAAGGTGTTGCTATGTGATTGCTAGGGTGTTCTGAATGGTTGCTATGGTGTTGCTACAGTGTTCTGAGTGGTTACTACGGTGTTGCAAGGCGGTTGTAAGGTGTTCTGAGAAATTGCTATGGTGTTGCTAGGCAGTTGCTAAGGTGTTCTGTGTGGTTGCTAGAGAGTTGCTAGAGTGTTCAGAGTTGTTGCTAGGTGGTTGCAAAGGCATTGCTAGGGTGTCCTGAGTGGTTGCTAAGATGTTGCTAGGTGTTTGTTAGGCGGTTGCTAAGGTGTTCTAATTGGTTGCTAGGTGGTTGATAAGGTGTTGCTAGGTGGTTGCTAAGGTTTTCTAGGTTGTTGCTAATGTGTTGCTAGGATGAATTAGCATGTTGCTAGCATGTTTCCAGTATAAACTACCATGTTATTAGCATAAATTTAGGATGAATTAGCTTGTTGCTAATACGATTAGTATGTTTGTGTTTTAAGTATTGATTGGTATATTGATAGTATGATGCTAGTATGATTAGTATGTTTGTATGTCGCTAGTATGTGTCTGGTATGGAATAGTATGTTGTTAGTATGAATTGGTATGTTGATAGTATGTCCAATGTAAAGTCAATGGCAGTTTTTTACAATAGAAGTCTATGGGACAGTTGCTAGGGTGCCGTAAGTGGTTGCTAGGGCATAGATCGTAAGTTGAAAGATCATCAGTGATTGGCAGAGTGGTATTCTGAGTTAAATGAGCCCAAACCTAAGTTTGTATGACAGTCTGGTGTAAAGTTATGAAGTCACAAAATTTGGACCAATGTTAAGTCAATTGGACTTTTCTGAATTTTCCAGGACAGTTTTTGGAAAACCATTAGTAAGATCAGTTAGAAAAGATATAGCAACTTAATTCAGTATAGTTTAAAAGTTTGGAGTTAGTTTGGTGGTTGTAATATGAACGGTCTAAAAGGAGATGCGTTCTTAAAATAGTCTAAGAAGAAGAAGAAGACGGAAGAAGAAGAAATTTATGTAGTATAACAGTATGTTGGCTTTCACAAGCCACCATTATTATACAAATATGTATATTTTAATTTAAAAAAAAATATTTTGGTCCATTACTGTGTGTTATACTTTTACATATGTGCTGAGCTTTCATTAACCAGGTAGCTTTAAGTGTGTGAATCATCATATTTATCATAATTATATACTTAACTTAAACAGAAAAAAAATGTTTAACCTCTGTTCTGAGATTTTTTACCCTTTCTCTCAGATTCAAAATGTACTCTGCTTGCAGTACCTACACTGGGCCCAGAAACATTTATCTAAAAACACAGTCTCTTGGCTAAGTCTCTGATTACTATTAGGTTTTGATAATAATCTGTGGTGATGATGGAAATAATTATAAAGGTTTCAATTAAAGTGTGCCAATAAGAGCATCTGAGATTAGCGGCTGTCACACCCCAGCGAGCTCCCATCATTTCAACAATGCTTTGTGAACCGTGCGCTCTGTAATGCCACCTAAACTCCACAACCATTTTGGTCACTGGCTTGTCAAATAAAGTGAGTCTCAGCCAAGCAGTCGGTGCAACAGCCGAGCTCTCTTTCCAGGCCAGAGAAGCAGCTCTCAGCGAGCACACATCAATCGCATGTATGCACCGCTGTCTGACAGCGATCTCACTTTGAAAAAAAAAAAATAAAATAAATAAATAACGTGCATAAAGACTTGGTTTCTGAGTCTAAATACTTCAAATGGACATATTTTATTCATACACACTTTGATCCGCTGTATCAGGATGGCTAGAACAGTCCTTTTAGCTCTCTGGATTTCAGATGAAAGGTATTCTTCCCTATAATGGGCATATTTTACGACTTTCTCAAGTGGAAAGTTCTGAGCCTTTGAGCTCAGCGAGTGACTCAGTGAGTGAACTTTGAGCCAGGCTGTGACTCAGAGCTGTTCTTCGGCGCTCATTGCCAATCCTGTTGATTTGGTCTTGCTGCAGGTCTCGTATGTAAAAGCCATTGACATTTGGATGGCAGTGTGCCTTCTCTTCGTCTTCTCTGCCCTGCTGGAGTATGCGGCTGTCAACTTCATTGCACGCCAACACAAGGAGCTTCTGCGCTTCCAGAGGAGGAGAAGACATCTAAAGGTAAAACCCTACAGTCCAAACGCACCACATCTAGAAGCCCCGCAGGTTGCATGAGTACACTGCTGAATATTCACTGTGTTTGGGATTCAAATCTTTGATGCATGCGGAGTTACAAAATAAACTAAATATTTCATCGCAGCATTGAAGAGCAGAGTCTGAAGCAAAATAGTCTGGTGTCACATTCAGGTCTTTCCAAACTTGGTTTTAAAGGTGTCATAGAGTGCATTGATTCAGTATAAGTTCAAATTGTTCTACACAGTAGGTATATGGCTTAGGAAAGTGCAAATGTTTTTTTCTTATATGCACAGACGTTATCCCCTAGAATAAAAGCTTGGTTTTGACCGAGTTTGGAATGGTCAAATATTAGCTGTCTAATTGAGGTGATTTCTTGTTAAATTATCTTTTTTAACTACAGTGGTAGAGTGTTTTATTTTAGCTAGAAGGAGTGAGTGAATGAAATGAAATGAATGTTTGCTCCTGAGTTGTGTTGTAGAATTTTGAACACTCGACAAAAGGGACCAGCAGAGATGCCAAATTTAATCAGTTGTTCTGGAAATGAATTATTAATAAAGTTATACAAGTAAAAAAAATATATTATTTGTCATTCCCAATATTTATATAGCTGAATCTGCATACTGCCATTAGTGTTGCAAAGTCTGTGTTTTACCTGCAGTAATATTAATATTAATAATAATAATCAGACCCCATAGTTTTTTTTAAGGATTAAAAATGACTTATTTTGTGGTGATAATTCCCAGAAATTTGCAGACAATTTTGAGATATAAAATCTATATATAAATATAGAATATA